>PJEN01003371.1:0-169334 GCA_004024605.1 Pteronura brasiliensis | reverse complement strand
CTCCTTGGTAACCAGGGAGACAGTCTGCATCCGCCCACTGAGGGGGTGTCTCCACCTGGCCTGACCCACCTTTGTATCTGGGCTCTGTTACCTGGAGCTGGTTTATCCCCTGGGGGAAGGGAAGCAGGGACAGTTTCTAAATAGGTCCTTACACACCCCTGCTCTCCTGGGAAGCCCCCGGCCTTGGCAGGCCACCTGGCTTCCCTGCCTCCTGCGCTGGCCGCATCCCCAGTCAACACTTTCCAGAAACAGGTGGTAAAACGCATCGCTGGAAAGGTCACACGTTTCCTCCCGGTGCTTCGATCACCTGACAGCAAGTTCTACCCTGTAACACCCTGAACGAGCTCAGGAGACACTGCAGCGTGGAGGATGGGGTGGGGGGGGCGGTGCACGATTTGGGAGGCAGAGCAGCGAGGGCAGGAAACTGGGGGAGCCGGTCCTGGACACCAGAGGGTAAGAAAAAGGTAGGATTCCGCCCTTCATGGGCTGGCCAGCGACCTGTTAAATGTCATCCATCCCAAGGCAAACCCAAGCCCCACCCCCCACCACAGTCGCGAGATGCTGTGATTTATAAGAAATACAAAGTCGGTCTTCATCCCCTTTCTAGATGAGGAGCCTTGAAAACCCCTGGAATTCCCTAAGGGGAGGAGGGGAAAGGGGTCTCTCAGGATGCTAAGGAGGTGATGTTTGGGAAGCACCTGGGGGTGGGGGCTGGTTGCCAGGGGAACCAACCACGTGGTGACCGGGTGGGACCACTCAGCCCCACCCCCGACCTGGCGGGGGGAGGGGCTGCACTTTGGATCAATCACCCACGGCCAGTGACTCGTTAGTCACGTCCTTGTCATGAAACCGCCATAAAATCCCAAAAGGACCCGCCGGAGAGCTCCCGAGTTGGTGAGCAGGTGGAGATGTGGGGACCACGGGCCGGGTGGGAGGGGCATGGGAGACCTGCGCCCCCTCCGCAGACCCCGCCCCGGGCAGCTCTCACATCTGTCTTTTATTGCAAACCAATGGCGCAGCGGGTACCCCTTTCCCTGAGTTCTGTGAGCCGCTCCAGCGACTTCACCAAACCCAGGAGTGGCAGTGGGAACCTCTGGCCTGGAACCTGTAGGTCAGAAACACCGGACACAGTGTGGACTCTCGGTTGGCATCTGAAGTGAGGGAGGGTCAGGCTTGTGGGTCCGAGGCCTCAACCTGTGGGTCAGCCCCTTCCTCATGCCTGCAGCTCTAAGCATCCCCCCTAAAATCCCATCAAAATTCCTACTATGTAACTCTGGCTCCTATGGGGCATCTCGGTGCCCTATTCCCAAAGCCGTGAAACCCTGGGAAGCCTGTGGTGTGGTGTGGAGTGTCCCCGGAGCCTGCTGGGGGCTTCAGAGTGTTTAAGCCCAATGTGAGCTTGCCACTGGTTAGAGCCCGCTGCTTGGGGAGGGGATTCTAAGGCAGGGACCAGACACAGCTCGGGTGGGCCCCGGGGGGGGGCGTGACCCTGGCCCTTCTCTTCACCCAGCAACACCCCCTGGGTTTCCCAGAACCTCCTCTTGCCCACTGCCTGAGGGGCCCGGTTCGCCTCCAAGTCTCTGCAAGTGTTCCCAGTACTCCCCAAAACACTCTGAGCACCTCTGTAGTCAGCACCTTGTCCCCAAGGCCCTGGGCCCTCCTGCTGGGTCTGTCCCTCCTGCCCGGCCACACAGCAGCGTCCACAGGCCTCCAGGTGCTTCCTGGACGTGGAGCTGCTTGGTGACAATGAGGCCACCATCCCGGATGCTCGGAGCCCCAGATATGCTCCTGGGTGGCCGTGTGGGATGGGGGCTGCTTCCTCCTAGATGGGGCAGTCCCTCCTCTGAGCCCCAGATTGGTGTGTCCTACTGGAGGGCTTTGCCCTCGGCCACGCCCCTGCCCATCCTCAGGAACTGCCCCATCGTGGTGGGCACTGCACGTACCCAGCACCTCCCACCTCTGCCCACAGAGGTTGTGGGCTCTGGGAAGAGCTCACCACACCTGTCTCCTTGCTCCTAACCCTGCTTCCAGCAGGTCACTAGGGCAGTCCTAGCAGGCTCCCAGCTCTGGACTCCGTCTCCAGCCTGCACCCCACCAACTGCTAGTTAGCTAGTTCCACTTCCTAGATTACCCAGGGCAGGGGCTGGAGGGCTGGGCCGGGGCAGCAGGCGGCAGGGGGCAGGGGCCCGGGGCCTGGTGCTGATGACACCTGGCAGGTGTTCACTCCCCAGATGCTGACCAAGGCCAGGGGCTTCCTCCAGGCACCGTCCTGGGGCTGGAGGCCACTGAGCATCCCCCAGCGTCTCCCGTGGGCTGGCCGGGGAGCCTGGGTCTCTCTCTTTGCCCTGCAGGAATCCAGTCCCCAGCCTCATGCTCACCTGGGGAAGCAGAGGGTCTCTGCCAAGCCTGGGGTGCCCTCTCCCATGCGGTCTCCCAGCCCCTCACATGTCAGGGACCCCTCGGCCTCCCCCTCCAATGATCCCACGCTCTGAAAGACACATCACATTCTGGCAGATTCTGTTTTCTAGTCAACATCCAAAATGCCCACGAACTTGGGAACACAAATGTTTGACCATCTTATTGAAAGAGGGAAAGTGTCCATACCACAGGGAACGGACAAGGGTAATAGCTAGGGGAGTATGCCCCAGGCAAGTTCTGTCCCAGCAAGGGAGATAAGAGGCCCTCGGGCATTTCCCTTCCGGCCGGCTGCCATGTGTCCCAGCCAGGCTCCCGGAAAACTAGGGAAGTGAATTATTTATTCAGATCAACAGGAGCGGGGTTTACTGACCACACACAACCCAGTAACTCAATCTCCCCCAGTAATGAAATCAGGAATCAATGCCCTCTGTGGGCAGGTGGCTGCAGGGAGAGCGTCCACAGGCCTCTTGCCCCAGGTTCCAAGCCACCGGGGAGCAGCCACAGAGAGATCAAGACCAACGGGACGGCCCACCAAATGGAACAGCGGGTTCCATAAAACGCCTCGAAAGCCCCACTGTGCTCCCGGCTCTGTGGCCTCTGGTCCCTACGGAGAGCCCCGGGGGTCCAGGGCAAACTTCAGGTCTGATCCAGCCACGGGGCTCTCCAGATAGAACCCCTGGGAGGGGACAGGTGGCACAAGCAGGCTGAGCACCTGCACTCGGTCCCCAGAGGCAGAGAAGAGAGCAGTGGGAAAGGGGCCTAAAGCAAGTGCCACTAAATGGCCAGGGTTCCCGGACAGAAGAGCACCAAGACTCAGGGCCGAGAGCAGAACCGAGGGCAACTGCAGGACAGTCCCCACGATCACTGGGTAAAAATGCAAAAGACGCCTAATGACCCCGCAGGGATGCTATATGAGAGGACAGGCGGCCGGCACAGGCCAGGGACGCGCTCAGAACGGCCCAAACCTCCAGCTGAAGGACAAGTAAGGTCAGACCCCACTGCCCCCATCCAAACCCTGGGGGCCGGGGGTCCCGTGCGCCCTCGACTCCCGTCCCTGTTCGCTTCCCCGCTTCTTCATCACTGAAGCCCAGCACCCTGGGAGCCAAGGCAGGTCTGCAAAACAGCACAACTGTCCCCAGCAGTGCCACCTTCATTCACCCCCTCCCAGACCCCAGGACGCTGGGACACGGAACTGAGCCTCTGGTTGGATGTGACGCTTCCGGGACGTGGGCCCGGGAAGCGGGGAGGGGGTTGCGGGGCCGGCTCACTGACTGTCCATTCGGCTGTCCCGCACGCTGGATATAAAAGGAACCGCACCACGTGTGATCTCCCGTGTCTGACTCCCTTACTAGCCGGGCTTCAGAAGCTCCCCCACGCGGCCCTGCAGATCTGACCCTGCTCCTTCCCTCCCGGGCCTGAAGGCCAGCCCAGTGCACGAACAGGTGAGTTTTAGCTGAACCTCGATGACGGGACGTGGGAGCCGTTTCCACCTTCTGGCAGTTGTGAACATGGAACACGCTGCCGGACCGTTCTGGCCGCTTGTTGAGATGCCCGTTCCCAGACCTGTACGGCGCATGCCTCCAAGTGGGGTTTCTGGGTCACAGGATATCTGGAATTGTAACGGCCGTTCTGGGGCAAGTCGGACTTGGATGAACCACCTTAGGGGCACCTCGCAGGAGAGGACCTCACACCTCTCAGGGGCAGTGGGCCGCATTCTCTGGTTGCCATGCGGAGGCTTTGGAAAGAGGAAAGGACTCCTGACACGGCTCCCATAGGATCCCTACAGCATGCAAACACGTCTTTAGTTTAAAATAAAATATATCTGGTCGCTGGGGGTCTCAGGCCTGTGTGGCAACCCCCTCTTTAAGGCTGCCCTCTGTCCCCCTGCCCTCTGTCCCCCCACACCCGGTCCCTGCGGGAGCCCCCACCGCTCTTGCAGGACCTGAGCAAGACGCCCTCTGCGCTGCGCCCACCCAGGCCCCAGCAGCATTTGGCCCAAGATGCATGTGGGCCAGAGACCCCGCTAGATCCTCCCCCTGGACCCGTGACCCCTCTTCAAACCCCTCTTGGTCCCGGGCGCGGTCCCCACCCCCCCCCCAACCTCTGCCCTCCCGGAGGACCCCGAGCCCGCAGCCGTCCTCCCTGCAGACCCCGCCCTCTCCCCGGTCCTCCCAAAGGACCCCTGCCCCGACCTCCGTCCTGTCCTGCATCTGCGCGCTCCCTGTCCTCCGCACGACCTCCGTCCCCGCCTCTGCCCCGCCCTGGGACCCCCAGCACCGGCCGCTTCCCCGCGAGTCCCGTTAGGCGCGCTCGCCCCCTGCCGGCCGCGCCGGGCCCTGCGCTGCGGCGCTCGAAGGGGCCTGTCCCAGTGTCCTTGAGAGAAAGGACTTAAGCCTTCTGGACGCTTCTGAAGACACAAACAAAGGAAAGGAGGAAGGCAGGCTCTGACCACTGCGGCACAACCGCAGTTACCGTCTGGCGTCCCTCCGGCCTCCTGCGCTGCGCTCCGGGGCACTGGCCGGCGGGAGTGCCGCGCCCAGCAGGACCTGTGGGTTTGTGATCCGCAGTGCGCATCCCTCGTCCCGGGCCAGGCCTGGGGCGCGCCTCTAGGTCCTGTCGGGCGGGAGCGATCCCTGGGGAGCAGTGCTCAGGCCGGGCTCATCCTCTAGGGCATCTGGGCTTTCTGCAGCCGCCTTGGGATCTATCCGCGCTGCAGGCCGGGCGCCCTCACTGTCCCCCCTCTCCAGGGGTTGTTCCGAGGGTTGTGTAAGTCGGGGCCGGCACAGAGTCTGCGCTCGCCCAGTTCAAACATTCACATTGCTCGGATAACACCCCTCACTCTTAGTATTTATTTTTAATTTACACGCGGTGGAACCCCTTGCTATCCACCTGCCCAGGGAAGGACGCTGGCTGCTGCTGGTGTGGCGGCTCTGGAGGAAGCGCTGCGGGCCTCCGCGTGCGAGGGTTGGGTAGGAGTTTCACAAGCGTTGGGTAAATACTTCACAGGCTCGCTGGAACACAAGCGTGTGAGAAACTGCATAAGAAATAAGAAAGCGTGTAAGAAATTATAAGACAGGGGGCACCTGGGGGCCTCTGGGTTAAGCCTCTGCCTTCCGCTCAGGTGGTGATCTAAGGGTCCTGGGATCAAGCCCTGCATCGGGCTCTGCCCACTTGTGATCTCTGTCTGTCAAATGAATAAATAAAATCTTTAAAAAAAAAAAAAAGAACTTACAAGACAGTGCCCAACTGTTCTGGCGTTTGTGTCCACACGCAGCATGGAGTTCAGTAGCCCCACGTCCTCCTCATTGTCCTCATCATTCCAACCACCCCAGAAGAGACAGATGATGGCTCATGGCAGGTGTAATTCACATGTTCCTGATGCCACATGATGTGGGTGGCATTCATGCACTGATTTGCTATTTATTTGTACATCTTCTTTATAAAGTTCCTGTACCAATTGATTACCCGGTTTTTATCAACCTTCGCTTTTAAATGTAACTGTGACCATCTTCCACAGATCTTTTCCTGCTTTTCTTTGGACGACTGGAGAGATAATAGGCCCATCTAAGAGACTAAACACAAGTCTGCTGCACACACATGGTCACAGTTGACCACATGCTGGAAGAACTAGTAATTTTGCATCTCTACCAACCACAGTGATGGTGATGGTGGTGATGATAGTGATGGTGATGATAGTGATGGTGAAGAGGTAATGATGGTGATGATGGTGATTGTGTTGATGGTGATAGTGATGATGGTGGTGATGGCGATGATGGTCATGGTGATGGTGATGATGGTGATGGTGGTGGTGTTGGTGATGATGGTCATGATCATGGTGATGATCATGGTGATGGTGATGATGGTGATGGTCATGATGATGATGGTGATAGTGATGGTGGTGATGATGATGATGGTGATGATGGTGATGATGAAGATGGTGATGATGATGCTGGTGGTGATGATGGTGATGATGATGATGGTGATGATGATGATGATGGTGATGGTGGTGTTGATGATGATGATCATGATGGTGATGATGGTAATGATGATGGTGATGATGCTGATGATGGTGATGGTGATGATGGTGATGATGATGATGGTGATGATGATGATGGTGGTGATGATGATGGTGATGATGGTGATGGTGATGATGGTGATGATGATGATGATGGTGGTGGTGATAATGATGGTGATGGTGATGGTGATGATGATAATGATGGTGATTGTGGTGATGGTGGTGATGATGATGGTGATGATGATGTTGGTGATGGTGGTGATGATGATGGTGATGGTGGTGATGGTGATGGTGGTGATGATGATGGTGATGGTGGTGATGGTGGTGATGATGATGGTGATGATGTTGGTGATGGTGGTGATGGTGATGGTGGTGATGATGATGGTGATGATGACGGTGATGATGATGGTGATGGTGATGATGATGGTGATGGTGTTGATGATGATGATGAAGGTGATGATGATGATAGTGGTGGTGGTGGTGATAGTGATGATGGTGGTGATGATGATACAGCCCACCCAGGGAAAGCTCACTGTCCTAGGTTCTCCGCGGGCTCTTCTTACACAGATTCTCACATTATCTTCATTGAAACCCTTTGAAGACAAGGAGTCTGTGGCCCTTCATGACACAGTGGCAACTGGCCAGGACAACCCCACCCATGTGCAGAGTCACCTACAGAACATACCATGGCACAGTACCAACCAGACCAACCGTTCCTATTTAACTGACACTGGAACATTTTCAGAGTATGTCCTTGATTGGCGTTCTCTTTGTTCTTAACCACAGCGGGAACAGCAAGTGTGCCTTCACAGCTGTGGTTCGGTGGACTCCTCTCCACCACCCGGAGAAGTGACTTTCTTGGCACTTCCATCTTACAGAGAAGGAAAACTGTCCCTTCCATTGTCCTCCTCCTCCCCCTCCCAGGAGTGCCAGGTCCTGGGCCATGTGCGTGCAGCACATGGGCTGGGATTGACGCTTGTCCTGCCATCCCCAGCCCACCACGGCCAAGTAGACATGACACAGGCAGAGCTCGTGAGGACACTGCAAAGCTGCCTTGCTTTGTCCCCCTTTTCCCCGTATGCCTGCTCAGCAGGAATGTTCGCTGGTTGAAACCTCAGGCATGCCTTGGGACTTCCCGGTCATTTTATATAATAAAAAGTGACTGCCCCACGGTCACTTGCGATTGTGGAAAACAGTCCAGTTTGGTGTCAAGGACATGCAGGTTCCTGCAAGAACTCAAGTGTCTCTCTGACTCAGTGTTGTTCTCCCTCCCTGAGAATTCACTACTGAGCCCTCAGGAGGTACCTTAGAAGGAAGAAGGAAGGGAGAGGAAAGGTGCCCCTAGCTGGGCTCTGACCCACCCTGGTTCCCAGCAAAGGCTGACCATTCTCCGGGGGCCTCTGTGGGTTTTCCAAGCCTCTGCCCCAATGGGTCGGTACCTCGCTGGACCTGGGCAAAGTTTTCTTCAGGAAATCACTGCCTCTCTCTCCAGCTCTGGCTCTACGGGCTCAGACCTGTTTATCCTGCTGGGTGGCCACAGTGAGAGATCCAAGATTGAAGACGCCCTCCCCCGGCTCTCCCCCAGTGCCACAGGTCTCCCCCTACACTGGGGGCTGCAGCCCAGGTCCAAGCCCCAGCCACCACTTGGTCTAGACCTGCGTCTGGGCCAAATTCTCACTCTGTTGTCCAGAACCAGTTCCCAGGTTCCCAGTGATGGAGGGAGGCTAGGGACACATCAGCTCCTCCTTGCCTAGCCAGGATCAGGGATGCCTACCTATGAGCCCCTGGGAAATCCTACTGCAGAGCGGGATTTCTTAATCTAAGGTGACATCGGAAATCTTAACCCAGGTCTTTGGGAGAGCGGCCGCCCCGTTCAGAGCCCCCCATTATGTCTGGGGGCCATCCTCTCTCTAAGTCTCTTCCCGTCCCCTCAAGCTGCCCTGCACGTGCCCAGGGGCTCCTGAACCACAGAGGAGCCTGACACTGGCCTCCATGGGCTCACGGGCACGTTGTATTTCCCAAAATCAACACGAGCTAGAAGACTGACAGAGAAAGGCCATTTTCTCCTGGTTCCCCAGTCACCCCTGTGCCGCAGGCCAGGTCCCCGCTCCCTCCTCGCGGGGATGCTTGGATCTGAGCCTGTGTCTCAGAGGATTGTCACGTCTGTCTTCACTCTTCCTCTAGATGCTTCTGTTTTTACTTTTGCGACAGAGTTCTTGAGATATGACACATGAGCACACACTTCACCCAGCGGGAGGGTAAGAGTCGAAGGTTTGGGCCCCATTTCCTGCAGCCCACCGCCATCCCAATTTTAGGACGTTTCCGTCACCTCGTGGAGGACATTTATTCTGTGTTATGTCCTGGAATTCCTTTATGCCTATAATCGACATGCACGGATGGCGGGCCCGCGGCTGGGGGCCTCGCACCAGAGGGGCAGGGCAGCGTGCAGAGGGGAGAATGGCCCACTCTCCTCTCTTCCGAGCTCACCAGCTTTGCCACGTCAGCACCTGTGCCCGCTAAGACGGAGACAGCCGGACCACCATGTGCATCTGGACAGGAGGCTTTGGGAGGCAGCAGCCGAGGGGCTGCCCCAGCCACAGAGCGAGTGTGTGCCAGAGACCAGACCGGACGCCAGGCGGGGCATCCGCGCTCCTAACATCAGAACAACCCGCGTCCTTGCACACCTTCCACTCCTGGGCTCTCGCCTGCAGGCCCCCGCTCGCGGACTCTGCGGTCTCTGGGTGTTGCTCCGTGCTGCAGTAAGCCCGGCCTTCCACCAGGGGGCAGTGCCGCCCGCAGCGCGCCGGGCACCGCCTGGATCCAGCCCAAATCCCGGGACACTGTGGATGGCGGATGGCGGTTCAGGGGAACCTTCCTGTCCAGAGGAGGGCAAAGTGCAGCGGGAGGAGCCTGTCGTCAGGACATCGCTCACGGGGGGAGGGTGGGCAGGGTCGGCCTCTGGGGAGCCGGGCTCGGGGCTGCCTGCCTGGGACGGAAGGACACCCACCCGGGAAGGGGGCAGCTAGAAACTACTGGGTTCTTTTTTCCAGGCCTGCATCCTGGGCCGTGGCCAAGCTACTGAACTTCTCGGACCCCGAGCGTCGTGACTTGTAAATGGGCGAGGGCCACCTGCCGTGGCCACCTGCCGCTGTGTGTGGACAGGCAGGCGGGTCGCCGGGCTCTTCCCCACCCCCTACAGGGCAGGGGCGGCCACTGCGGCTCCAACCCTGGACATGGTCCCCCATCAGCCGGGTCACTCGGGCCCTCCGTGTGGGGTCCCGGCCGGCCGACAGCAGGGTGCTCCTAGCCCGGTTTGCGACCGGTGGGGACTGCCTGGGCACTGCCTCCCAGGGACGCCGGACCCATCCACCAGCGCTAACAGGGCTGGCACCACCCTTGGCAAACAGTAGGCGCTCAACCAATGTCTCTCTCTGCCTCCTTGTCCCGTCAGAGAACAGGCGCCATCCACGGCCTGGGAAGCCGCGAGCTCTCCCCAGACAGCATGCACCCCTTCTCCTCCTCCCCCCCACTTCGGGGGTCAGACTACGGTCTGTCCTGCTGAGCCCTCTTCCATGGTTCTTGAATGCAGGGACGTCGTGGCCGTGGGTGGGGAGCCCACGTCTGTGCGTTGGGTCCTATGGGTTGCTTGTGTTGCCGGTGTTCCTGTGTCCCAGGGACTTTCTGTCGAGTTCTCTCCGCTGCTGAGAAGGGGGTGTCGAGCCCCCCGCCCACAGCTCTGGGTTTTTCTGTCCTTTCGGCTCCGCCAGCTCTGGCTCCCCCCGCTGAGGCTCTGTGTTTGGCGGGGGCGTGTCCAGGGGGTTCTGTCCTCCTGGGGGACGGGGCCGTTATGACTGTAGGACACATGTCCTTGGGCCCAGTCCTGTTTGGTGCCCTAAAGTACACTTTGTCAGGTGTGAAAACAGTGGCTTGATTTTTAAAATTAACGTTGGCCTGATAGGTCTTTTTAAGATCTTGTAATTTTTTTATTTATTTGAGAGAGAAGGAGAGAGAGCACGAGCAGGGGAGTGGGGGGAAGCAGGCTCCCCACTGAGGAGGGAGTCTGATGCAGGACTCGATCCCAGGAAGGACCCTGAGATCATGACCCGAGCTGAAGGCAGACGCTTGACCGACCAAGTACCCCAGGGGCCCCAGAGCTGCTGTTTCAATCACCAGTCACATGTGATGATACAGCCTGGGAGTCTCCTGCTCTCCCCGTTCCCTCTTCCTTCCTGGGGCTCCTCGTCTCAGTCTTGGATGGCTCCCTTTCTTCACAAAGAGCCTCTGCAGGCCTCCTGGCAACCCCATCGAGCTTTCCTTCCCTGAGAGCGTCCGCTCTCCCTGCATCTCCAAAGCACAGGCCCTTGGTCTGTGGAAGCAGATGCTTGCAGGACCTCGGCTGCCGCCGTTCCTCTAGTTCGGGGCTCACTCAGCTTCTTGAGTCTGCAGGCCGGGGGCGTGAGGAATCTGGGGTCTGTGGGGGCTGCCTCAGCTGCTCCCTCGTCCCCCTGTCCTGCTCCTCTCCGGGGACTCAATGACACCAGGGAGGGCCTCTGGACAGGCCGCGGCAGCCGCCGGATCCCTGGGTGTGCGAGGCAGGTGCGGATCCCCTCCCCAGGCCCGGAACTCACGGACCCTCCCGTCTCCTCCTGTCCGCGGCCCTTCCTTCCGTGAGCGCCCCCTCCTGTGCGGTGCTCTTCAGGTCTGGGGTGTGTTTGCCTCCTTTCCATCCCTCCTCTTTGCAGTGGCTTCTCTGTTTTGTCCTCCCGCTTTCGGAACAAGGCTTTCGTGTGCTCCCAGAAGCCTGTTCTCTGGGTCATCCCGCGTCAGGTCATCCCACGTGTCCTGGTTCTTGGCGCACGGGGTATTGTCCGTCGCATCCAGGACGTCTCGGCTGTGAAGTCGGGAGACTCTGGGTCCCACGTCCGACTGATCCGTGCTGGGGCTGGAGAACCAGCGTGAGCCGTGCCCACGAGGAAAGTCCAGTTGCCACAGAGATGCCAAGAAATCTGGCCCGTGTGGTTTACATGGTGCTGTGGCCCCCACGGTCCTGATGTGGCTGCCTGGGTGGGGGCGGGGGGCACAGGTGTCTCAGTGGTAGAGAAGGGGGACCCGTGGCTCAGCTTCCCTGGCCTAGCCTTCTTGGGGGGTCCCGGGACAGTGGGAGACACAGTGTGCTTCCTGGGGGGGGGGCAGAACATCCTGCTGGTGTTCCCCCCTCCCCCCACCTCGCTGTCTCAGACGCATGGGGACAAAGAGGCCTCACGGGCCCGCTGGGTTGTCCTGGCAGATGCCTTTTGCAGGCGCTCTCCCATAAGCAAAGGGCTTTGGGGGCCCACCTCCCCCACCCATACTGTGACCCCGGCCCAGGCTTGTAAACAGCGTGTAGTTTGGCTGTGTTTTGATTCTCGCTCTGCCAAATTCTGGCCTCTGGTTCCTCCGGAACCTTATGGCCATTCCTTCTTGGAGCTTTCTCTTGTTACCAACTCAACAGCCTTGCCCAACCCAAATGTGTCCAGACACGGCCAATCCCCGTGTCATGAAGTGTCCCTCCCTCCGTGTTCCCGGGGCCCCAAGTCCACCTGGAAACTCCAATTCCACTTGGAGTCTGCTCTGAGAAACGTGACCGGAGACCCTGGGGAAGCTCGGCTCACGACCACACACATACCTCTAGGGGAAACAAGGAACCTGATGGAGGATGCGACACGACGTCCCCAGTGGGTGGGACCAGGTGTTCATCTCCAGTAGATCCAGGGTCCCCCGGTGGGCAGGACCCCTGATGCGCTGATCACTGATCACTGACAGATCCACGGGTCCAGTGTGGGTGGGACTCAGGCACCCTCTCCAATAGATCCACGGCCCAAGGGGGCCGGGCCCGGGCACCCATCGTTCATTGCTCCTGGGTCCCCAGCAGATGGGACAGCAGTGTTCATCTTCAGTAGATCCTGGTCCCCAGTGGATGGGACCTGGGCAGTGACCACCAAAACATGCAGGGTCCCGGCTGGACAGGTGGAGGGCCCACCACTAATAGATCCAGGGCCCAAGAGGGTGGGCACAAGCAGCCATGTCCACTAGATCCGGGTCCCAGGGGGTGGGACCGGGCGCCCATCCCCAGCATGTCCATCCGTGGTAGCCGCTGAGTGATGAGCAGGGAGTTAATCCGTGCACAAGCTCCCGTCCAGGCTAGGACCTGGTGGTGGCCGGTTCTCCAAGAATCCTCTGGGCGGGCTCCAGGCCACGGTGACCCATCCACACTGTGCTCCTGGAAAGCCCCCACTAGTGGCTGTCGTATCAGTGCCTTGCCCACTTTTACTCTGTGACACTGGTCAGGGGTCCAGCCCCGCCGCCCCCCTAGAAACATCCTTCTGGATGACACTCCCCCAAGTGTGTCTCCTCTGCCTTAGGCCCCCGCTGGGGCAGGAGCAGTCACCCCAGCCTGCAGGGGGGAAGGAAGGCACTGCCTGGGGAGCCCAGTGACCGTCCACCCACCGGGGGCCCCAGGACAGAGCGGCTCAGGGCTTTAGGATGCAGACAGCATGAGGGCCATGGGTCCTGGGTCCCCATCATCTAACTCAGGAAGGAGGTCAGCCAGGGAAAAGGAGCCCAGACCCCGGAATGCAGAAAGCCAGCATGATGAGCCCCAACTGACTGGGGAGCCGCCCGGAGGGGTGCTGGGTGACACCTGCATCCGATGCAGCAACAGATAAGCCCACCGAATGGCACACTCAGGGCCAGCCCCCTCGCTGTAGACACCTGGAAGGTCCCCTCAGGGCTGAACATCAGAAGTCAGGTCCTTGGTGCAACAGCACACGTCGCAATTAAATTCTTAGTATCTCTGAATGTGGGGCCTGGGGGGCTCAGTGGGTCGAGCCTCTGCCTTCGGCTCAAGTCATGATCTCAGGGTCCTGGGATCGAGCCCCGCATCGGGCTCTCTGCTCAGCGGGGAGCCTGCTTCCTCCTCTCCCTCTGCCTGCCTCTCTGCCCACTTGTCATCTCTCTGTCAAATAAATAAATAAATAAATCTTAAAAGAAAAAAAAAAGAAAATCTCTGAATGTTATTTTTCAAAGGTCCCTGGGTGGGAATCTTAAAATAGATGCCCAAGGCAAAACATACGTGAATTTATTTTTTTTATAGTTTTTAAAATTTTTTTTAATTAATTTATTTGACGGAGATCACAAGTAGGCAGAGAGAGAGGGGGAAGCAGGCTCCCAGCTGAGCAGAGAGCCCGATGCGGGGCTCAATCCCAGGACCCTGAGATCATGACCTGAGCCGAAGGCAGAGGCTTAACCCACTGAGCCCCCCAGGCGCCCCCATATGTGAATTTATAACCGAATCCAACGCTCCACAAAACCCCCGCTGAAACACGTGTATGCACACACACACACACACGCAAGCTCACGGAGGCACACCCCCTCTGGGCACTTCTACCCACTTAACAAAGGCCAGTCTCCCCAAGGCTTTACCACGTTGATAATTTTATTATACTCTGAATAGAAACGGTATCTGAAAAGCAGAGAAAACGACTATACAAAGGATTTATAGAACATTCATTTACATACTGGATATATTCTTTACAATAGAAGAAAAGCAAAAATACCCACTAACAATAAGGCCGCTAAGGAGACGCGAGGTCTTTGACGCCGAGGGTACACACGGAGACCTTAAATTCGGTGTGGCTTACCCCGGCGCCAGGTTAACACTGGAGGACACGGCGACCGGCTAATGAGCGGGCTAACAGGACCCTGGCTGAGAGGCGGTGGGGACTGTGGATTCCCCAGGACGGGACCCTGTGCCCGCCAGCGCCCGGAGGCCACGCGCCTTCCACGGAGTGGCCCCAAGCCTGCGTGGGGGTGGGGGCGGGGCTCCCCGAGGTCGGAGCCCGAGTTCCTGGGTTCCTCTTGCTCTGCGTGACGCACGTGTAACAGGGAGAGAAACCTGCCACACCGGCTCTTCGGGAACCGGGGAGCAGATGTCCTGACGTCCTGGCCACGGCCAGGAAAGCCACAGGCGGCCAGTCCGCCTCACCAGTGAGGGGCTGCGGCTTCTTGAGCACTCGGGACAACAGGGACTGCACGGGAGGCCCCGGAGCCCAGGTGACCCGCCCGCTGTGCTTCTGGACCCCTCACCGGCCCGCACTCTGTTTCTAAACAAGCCCTCTCTTTGTGGGAAGGGTGAGGGACCGGACCTGCAGTCTTTGGGTCAAACCGGGTAGAAGCCATCTCGGGATGAGGTGCGTCGTGGGGACGGCATCTCGGGCCCCCTTTGGCCGGATCTCTGCCTGACCGGAATCCCGAGATGCCAGCCGCCTCTGCTGAGGACCAGGCCCCCAGGGTCCCCAGGAGACGCCAACGTGTCCCACACAGCCACACCGACACCTCTCAGGGAACAGGTCTGTGAAGACCAGGCAAACATTTGGCACAGAAATGAGGCACTTGTGTCTGGGGCATGGAGACGAGCCGGACGGCGGATCCGTCCCCCGCGTGCACCCGCGTCCGACGCCCTGTAACCGCTCTGCACTTCCCCACATCTGTCTCGGACCCACTTAACACAGCACTCACGATGCACGTTCGCGCCGCTGGAGTGATGCCTGCTGGCAACGCCCAGGGGGTCGAAGACCTGGTCGGGCAGAGTGGGCAGCTCCTGAGAGCCCAGAGCCACGGGGTGCCCAGGCCGTGTGGGGGGGGGGGACACCGAGCCCCCGGTCTGTCCTGGGGGACCCGTAGGAGCCGTGGCGTGACTGGCATCTGGACTCGGTAGCTCGGAAACGCAGGGGAGCAGCTCTTGGCCAAAGACAGCCTTGGAGGACTAGGATTCCTTATCTTCCTCCTCTTCCTCCTCTGCTCCGGATGCCAGAAATGCAGGATCCCAGAGGGGGGCCGCAGAGGCCGGGACAAGTGGCCAACGGCTCAGAGGGCCCAGTACTGCCTGGGAGAGCAGGGCTGAGTCTCCGCCCAAATGTGACCCGCCCTCCGGAACCTTCCTTCCCAGAAAGGACGTCACCTGCCTGCCAGATGGGAACCATCCCCCAGTGAGCTTTGGGAAGGTCAAGGTTGCTGAGGCTGGCCTGCCGGGGACGTGGCCCTGGATCATGGGCACTGGCTCGGCCTGGCAGCTCGCAGCACCGGGACCCCATCCTGCCCAGCAATTTACCATAAATAATTTGGCATAAGTAGAATATAAATTACACAAAAAGATACTTCACGTCCATGTTCCTTCTCCTCTCACTGACAACACCCTGTTCGGAGCTGGAGTGAGAGCGGGAGGCCGGAGCCACCACTGCCCGCCGGGCCGGGGCACTCGGGCAGCTCGGTGCCCTCCCCAGGGACTGGGTGGCCTTCCTGGTCCTCACAGCCAGCGCGTCCCCCCTGGCTCGTGCCCCCTGACTTCTGGGAGGGCCTGACCTGCACAGACCTTCAGCAAACATGCATCCCCTTCTCAGTGAGCTAGCGTCTGTCGTGGGAGAGAGGCCTCCCTCGGGTGCTGGATGGACGGGGGCCCTGCGCATGGCTGGTGGCACCCCCGGTCACCCAGGGCTGCCGTCCAGGGGCCGGATGCGCTCCTTCCCACCAATGCCGGCGTGCAAGGGGCACGGGGACCCGTGTCCTCGTTCGGCCCTGCTGCGTGGATCCCACTCTCCTCCACCCGGGAAGCGCTTGGCTATGGGGATGTGCTGTGGCGAGCAGTGTTTTGGGGAAGGGCAGCAGACGGGGGCCGTGTGTCCTCGTGTCTGTGAAGCCGGAGGAGCGGCCCCCGGCCCTCCTGGGGCTGGGACGTCAGGCTGGCCAGATGCCGGCAGTGGACGCTCCGGCCCCGCTCGGTCTCGGGCTGGGGGGGGTCAGATCTTCTTAGGGGAGCCGATCATGACCTTTGACACAAAGTTGACGATGGCACTGGCAGGCTGCTCAGGGTCATGCTCTGCGAATAAGTGGCACACGTTGTCTGTGGCACTGCCCTGCTTCCGGGCCACAAACCCGAAGACTCTGCAACGGAGAAGGTGGGAGGTCAGCGCGCCAGCGTCCCGCAGGGTCCAAGAGTGGGTGCAAACCTCCGTCTACTCCCCCTGCACCCCCACGACCTCTACTCACCACTCACCTCCACTCAGCCGGACACTGCCCACACCTGTCCACCCCTCAAGCCCCCAGGTACGGCAGGTGCACGGCCGGCCCCCGCCCCGGCCCCCGCCCCAGGCCACTCCTGGCCAGGATCCCGCAGACTCAGGTCAGAGCGGGTCCCAGAGTCCCCACACGGCTGGTGGCCTGACTCTCCCAGAGGAGGACAGGTCCCTCCAGTACTGGGGTAGGGCGATCAGGTCATGGGGGACTCAGGTGAGGGCCGCACGCAGGCCCTGCCTGGACTTCCCATAATCCTGCCCTCGGGCCTCCTACACCGCAGTTACAAACTACGGGTAAGGAAGGAAATGGTTTAAAAGAACAGCACGTCTAACTATTAGAGGAATCGGAGCCGTTCTCCAAATGGGCCTCCGTGAGCCCTGACCCTCGCACGGGGACTTCTGCTATCCCCGGGAAACTCGCTCTGCTCCTTCTTAGAAAAACAAAGGATTCATCTGTTCCAGCAGCGCGGCTTCCCCGCCACGAGAGCGTGTAGTAGCGCAATGGGGTACCGCACTCCACACACGGGAACACCGCCAGCCCCACGTGCCAGAGCCTAGGGCCTCCGAGCACTTTGTCAGATCCCGAGACAAACAGGACCGAGAACGGGGTGCCAGGGTGGGACCCGTGTGGTTCGAGCGATTCCCGGCAATCGGATTTAGGTTACACGGAGGAAGCTGGCCTGAAGGGTGCAGATTGCTCCGGAAGGTTCCAGAAGGTTCCAGGAGCGCCGCTGCCAGCAGGACTGGCCTGCTGCGGGGCCAGGGCAGCGGAACCGCGCTCCCCCTGCGTCTGCGAAACGCTGAGCGCCAGGTTGCTGTCGCTCACGCAGGACGTCGTCCGTCCTGTACCCCGACTCGTGCACCTGCCGCCTGCGCCTGCCCCGAATGGCCCGAAAAGCCGTGCGACTGGCTCCACGCTGCGGCCCGGGGAACTGTGCGTCTCGGGGAGGAGCGAGCGGGAAAGTGAACCCCGGGAGGCCCTTCCTACAGAAGGACGCGCTTCCCTGTGTTTAAGCCACGAACGCGCTGGCACGATTCTCTCCTTTCCCTACGGGAAACCCTCGCTGGAACTCAGTAACGACATGCACTTCGGTCCGTGCCGGGGAGGGCGCCGGCGTCCGGGAACCCACCTGGAGCAGGGGCCATCCGTGATCCACCTCGCGGACAGAAAGGAGAGGAAGAGTTACGTTAACGTCTTTATTGGCTTAACGGGCAAAAGGACGCACGCGCACTGCTTGATACAAACAGAGAGTATCTTACTTCCTGTCCTGCGGGTCCAACGCACAGAAAATCACGCTGCTCACGGGGTAGTGCCTCCGGAAGAAGAGCCTGTCGGGACAGGGCGGGGGGACATGGTTTTGTTAGTGGGCGGGAGGGGGACGGTGACGCACGGTGCAGACTCCCCAGAAGGAGAGTCGGGCGGAGGGTGACTCGATTACTTGGAGAGAAGAACAGGCAGACGCCGGTCAGAAATGGGCAGACGGGACGCGGGGCTGAGTGGCACTGGAAAAGCTGGTTCTTGGCGAAAGGGACGCACAGAGCAGAGCAACACTGTGCCCCTGTCAGCTGCGTGCGGTTTGGGACCAAACCCCGGAGCCCTGGCACGGCCCCAGAGGAGAACCAGGGAGCCCAGCCTTCCTGTGCTTGCCCGAGAACCGCAGACTGTGTCCAGCCACAGACCACGTCCAGCGAACCTTCCTTGCTGGGTACAGGGTGTCCAGGCAGGGACCGGAGCCCGCGTCAGACAGGGGGATGGGGTGGACAGCTCATTGTGAACGTACAGACTAGCTGTGAGGCGGGCACAAAGGGCGGGTTGGGGCCACCCTGGGGACAGCGCTGCCTGCTGTCCGGAGCCAATGGGCTGGCCTTGTGCCCCACGACACTCCTGCCATCCCTCTGCCTTTACGGCTGAGGACCCGGCTCTTTCAGTAACCACATCGGGCTGTTTCCGTAACACATGAATAACAAGTGCATCGGAAATGCCTTTGACCCTGAGGCCAGGGGCTCTGCTGGGAGGAGGGGCACACACACCAAAGTCCGTGCACCTGACCCTGCTCCCCCTTCGGACTGCGGCCCTACTGTGTTCCTGGGACATCTGCTAGGTAGAAGCCGCTCAGGGGCAGCTCTGCTGAAAGCCACCGAAACATTGTTCCCTACGTATTCCAACGCCACGTAGAGAACATTTAGTATCTTAACGTACTACACAGTAGAGAGACGATTGAAAGTGACTGTCACTAACGTTAGTCTTAATGTATCACTGATGGTTACGTTACGGTTCGTTATCTAGATACTGAAGTCACACCTAGCAGCGTCGAAACGGGACGACCACCAGTCAGATGGAATGACACGGAACCAAAGACAGGGTGGATCTACCACAGTCTCCCAGGGTTTTAACAGAATCGAGTTAAAAGGTTTTTCTGTTTAAAAAATTATACTCGTGTGTGGGTGAGACACTCAAAGGTCCAAACCTTTCCCCCTTTTCTTTTTTATTACAATTTTACTGACTCCCAAGAAGAAAGGCCCCGGGCCGAATGTCCACGGTTTACGTGCAGCTCCCGGGAGGTCCCGAAGGACGGGGCGTGCCAATGAGGGACGCATCCAGAGCCACGTCCCAGGGATGCGCAGGCTGGCAGGACGGCCGACCGGGTGCCCAGAAGCCCCACCCGCAGCCCGGGCCCAGGCACACTCACTTCCTCTGGTTGTCCGTCAGGGTGATGCCCTGGGCCGACACCTTGAAGTGCACGACTGTGCACAGGGGAGGCGGCTCCTGCACGAGGGTGAGGCTCAGGGCCTTCTGGATGGCCTGGTGGCCGGTGAGCGACTCCATCTCCACGGAGTTCAGGTACCACACGTTGCAGGCTGGAAGACACCCGGGGAAGCAGGTGTTCACTGGAGGCAAAGCCCTCGGTCCCTGATTCCACAGGTGTGGATGGGGCAGGACGCGGGACACACGTGCCCGGAGGCCCCATCCCAGGAGCCTCCCGCTGTCCCTGCCGCTGCGTCCCCACTGGGGCCGGAGACCCCTCCCCGCCTTCGTGTCGGTGTGGGTCCGCAGCACCACTGCTGGTCAGGGAACATGCGGGAGGGAAGCCTGAGGGCCAGCACCCCTCAGAAGCGTCCGCACATAGAGCTAGAAGCCACGGCATCCAGAGCAGCAGGGACGATGCGTGAGGCATGTGACTTGGAGCAAAGGCTGTGTGAGGAAGGGTCTGCACCGAGTTCATCGGAATACGGAGCTCTGCCCTTGATCCTGGGTTGCTGAGTGTGACAAGCATGTCAGCCAGGGTCCCACCGAGGTCATGGGGAAAAACCACCAGAATCGAATTATCATCAGAGCCACTGCAGAGGCCCAAGCGGAAAGGCCCAGAAGGGAAGGAGCAGATTCTAGAAAGCCTCCCGGGAAGGACGCAGCCCGGGGCTGGCGGATGGGGTCTTCAGCGAGACTGCCCACCCTGCACGGAGACGGCCATGCTCACTGCAGGGGGTGACCCCACTTCCTCTAGGGGCACAGCCCTGAACTCGCCATCAGCAGCGAGTTTCCTCTGAGACCCCAGCTTTCCCCTACAAAGTTTCCTGAACCACTCCCTTGCCCTCACCAAGAGCAGCTCGAGACGGCACCCCGGTACCAGCCAGAAACGCATGTGCCACCAGGCAGCGGTGAAAGGGAACTTCCTATCTCAAACACGACTGTTTTCGGACCTCCGGGCTCCGCTAATGCTGTGCACTCTGAGGACGATCCCTGCATCTTGGGCTGTGGAGAGCACTTTCCGGAGCCCGTCTCCGCCCATCTGCACCTGTCCTGTGCAGTAGAGGGCACAGTGGCCTGGACACCCCGAGAAGAGGTCCAGCAGCCTCGCAGCCCCTGGGCGTCCACCGCCTCAGCTCTGTGCTGCTTCTGCCACTGCCGCGGTATCGACGGGGCGCGCTCAGAGAGACGCGCCGGACGTCCCGAGGGTGCGCCGTAGATTCTACCGTGAGGCCTGCAGGCTGTGTGCGAGCGCCCTCGGCCACAGGTGATGCCTGCAGACGACACCGTGTGCCCGTCCTCACAGCAGACACACCTTCAGAAGGTCGCACCTGCGCGCTCTTACCCAGAGGGATGCTCAGGGGGTGGGCAGGAGTCGCAGAAGCACCTGCTCCCTCCGGCTGGCAGGCACCAATCCGAGGGGAGCGGCGGGGCTGGGGGTGACCCACGTTCCAGCTGCCACCTGGACTTGAGGGATTTACACGGGTCGTCTCAGGACAGAGCGCGTGTTGGCACATTATGACCGTGACCGCCCAGCGCCCCGTGCCCGCCACACTCCAATGAATGCCGGGTCAACGCTGACTGCCCTTCCGGATAACGTGGCTGTCTTTATCAGGAGGCTCGGGTCCCAGAGGTCCCAGTTCCAAGAAGACTCAGAAGGAGAAATCTTCCATAACCACGGCGGACGACCAACCCAGAGGTGGGGATACTGGAGGCACGTGCTTACTTAGTGGGAAAACGGAATGGTCCAACAAACCCCCACGCAAAACCGAGCAGCCAGCAAACGGGGGTCATGCCGCATGTACAGCGACGAGAAGATGGGAAAGGGGGGTGTGGCGGCCACAGCCGATGCTCCGTGTAGCTCACGGGAAAGACGTGAAGAGAGTGAGTCCCAGGATTTCTCAGCACAAGGAGAACCTTTCTTTCCTTTCCTCCTTGTATTGTATCCACACGAGAAGATGGACACGGTCTAAGCCTCTGGAGGTGACCACCTCGCAACTCAGATCATCAAACCCTCTCCCCGTGTGCCGCAGGCCTTGCAGCGATGGTACATCAACTATTCCTCAAAGCCAGAAAGACGTGAGAGGCGGATGGGAAAGCAGGAAGCAGGATAAAACTGTGTCCCTGCTATCGTCACAAGTATACAAGTTAAGTGCGCGTGTTCGAGCAGGAGCTGGATGGGTGCTTGGAAAGTTCAAGACCGTGTGATTTTCGGAGGGTGGATGGCCTGCCTTCGATTTCATGAGTGTTCCTGTGAGCATTTCCAAAAACAAGACGAGGAATTCTGATCTAACTGCAGTGAATCCCACAAAACGGGCACAGCCTGGGTCTACAGGACGGGCTCCCACCAGCCCTTGTGGAACCACACACGGCCTTTCGATAAGGAGTCGGGGCGTGGGGACTCTCACCCTTGATGGCAGAGCCATCAGAGCATCATTTCCTCAGAGCAGAGGAGGGAAGCTGTCCCTTGCCAAACCTCAGCTGGGGGTGGGTCTGCCAAGCACGCGGGTCCCGGAGCCCTGCTTTCCAGTCGGCGGGGGGGGCGCCCACAGGGTGACCAGGGTTTGTCCACACAGCCTAGCTCCCAACGTCCAATTCTACCTGATGCATGGCCCTGCCGGGGGCGGGGGTCGCCTTGTGGAGCAGGGCTGCCTCCTGTGAATGGGGCCACACCTGTCAGACCCACGGGAAACAAAGCCAGAGGGACACACGGCCTCCCTCAGCCCTACTGTGTCCGGGAACCCGGGTCCGAAGACGGCAACACAAGATTCAGAAACAAGGACGTAACGTGGAAAGGTAGCCTCCTAAGGGTTGTTTCTAGTATCGAGAAGCAGGAATGAGCCAAACGAGCAGGACGAACCACCGTGCAGCCGCCGGAAGCGAGACCTGCGCGGTGTGTGGACGAAAGCGAGAACTTCTTACTCGGAGTGAGATACTGAAAAACATCCAGTGCGTCTGGCCTCTGAGCAGTTCACCTTTCCTCTCTTTCCCGAGTCGCTTCCTTTTTTGTTTTTTTTTAAATCAAGATTTTATTTATTTGTCAGAGAGAGAGCATGAGAAGAGGGGAGGCGGAGGGAGAGAGAGAAGCAGGCTCCCTGCTGAGCAGAGAGCCCAATGGGGCTCGATCCCAGGACCCTGAGATCATGACCCGAGCTGAAGGCAGACGCTTAAGGACTGAGCCACCCGGGCGTGCCTTCCCTTTTCTTAATTCTTAAAGAACTTCTACTGCTTTTATAAAGAAACTATCCTTCACAATGTGGTAAGTTAAGGACACAGTGTAACACTTCTGGGAAATGTGCAAGAGGCCTGGCCCTTCTCGGGATGGACTGTATCCTGCAGCTTCAACGCCACCAAAGAGGAGACAAAAACGTCAACAGTCAGAGACAGGAATGACCCAGAAAGCCCTCGGCCACCGGAGAGGAGGGGAAGCAGACGAGGGAGCGTGCACCCCCGCCGGGGCTGCCCATGTCTGCTCACGCTCCCAGGTGCTGCTCCCTCAGCTTGACGGGGAAGGGCTCCACACAGGACAACTCAAGCCCTGGGGTGAATGAGGACACTCACAAAATTTAATCTGGGGGCAGCACCTGGGTGGCTCAGTGGGTTAAAGCCTCTGCCTTCAGCTCAGGTCATGATCCTGGGGTCCTGGGATCGAGCCCCGCATCGGGCTCTCTGCTCAGCGGGGAGCCTGCTTCCCTTCCTCTCTCTCTGCCTGCCTCTGTGTCTACCTGTAACCTCTGTCTCTCAAATAAATAAATAAAATCTTAAAAAAAAAAAATTTAATCTGGGGGGAAAAAAATCAGTTCCCTCCAGGCGATCGCCAATGGGGCAGTCTGGCTGCCTCCCTACGCTTTTTCCAACAACCACAGGGCCTCTGCGAGCTCGCGGCTGTTTTGTCCTCACTCGAGACACGGATCCGTGTCCTGATTCCACGCCCTGCCTTGTCCCCCATGAAGTGAGCTGCATGGACGTCTTAGAAACATGCAATTTTAAAAGGACACAGGCTCCACACGCCATCATGCACAAACGCTCAGCTCAGAGGCTCACGTGCGGTCTCCAGGGCCTGCCTCGAGTCCCGGGATCTGCCATTCCTCAGAACAGCACGTGATCTAACACTACCGGCGCCTGCCAGGCGCTCCTCCGCAAGACTGTGAAGTTATATCGTTGAGAAGCCGGAGTAGAAGAAGCTGTAATATCCAACCACAAGGGCTACAATGGTTCCTAAGGATGATTAGCGAATGCACTTCTACGTTTATTAACTGGACATTTACTGGGAAAAACGGTGACCAAGAAGCTGGGGGAGAAACGCGAGAGGCGGCTTGTCTAAGAGGTTCCTGGGCCAAGTGCAGAGCGCCGAGGCACGTGGGGGGCGGTGAAACCCCAGGCTGAGCGCACACACCCCGGAGACATCAGGCACCCCACTGTGGCCCATGCCAGGTAAGAGTGAGGCCACAGGAAGGGCCATGTCTCCTCGGCCAGGAAGAGCATTTTCCGCGCAAACACAGCAGGGATAACACCACAACCTGTGTGAGTGCCCCCGTCACAGTTCCCGCAGCAGTTTCCAATGTCGGATTCACGTGGCGTCTGCAGCCATGCTGTGGGGAGAGGTCATCATCATCCTTACGTTGAGGTGCACGTGGCCGAGGGGTCAAAACCCTGTGCGGTAGAGCCTGGACTTGAACCCGGGGCTGACACAGTGCATGCTCCTCATTTTGGACCTCCACGTTCTAACATGTTGCTGTCTGGTGCGAAGCACGTCACCCTCATTCTGGACACACAGAACGTATCCCTCAAGGACAGTCTGAAAAGAGTTCAACGCTCTATTACTCGCTGAGAGAGAGATGGATTTTAGCTGAGCAACAGGCGTAGTGACAGGGAGATCTGCAGCGAGAAACCGCACGAGAGAACCATGTGCATCGTACAGAGGCGGTAACAAGAAAAGAGCTGTAGATCGCACTGGCCTCCGACACAGAGCCACGGCTGTGAAGTCGGTACTGATACGCGGTGCAGAAAGGAGGTATTTCTTGTCCAGGCCTCCAACCAGATGCTGACATTCCCTTCCCAACCTTTCCAAGAGCAAACGTCCACCATGGGGAACTCGGCTCCCTCACAGCTGCAGACCCACGGGAGCCCTGTGGCCTTGGCCGTGTCCACAGCCCACCTACATGGGGGCCACGAGGCCTGCATCAAATGTGGCAACAGCAAACAAGGGACTGTCCTTACATCACGATGCAGAAAACAAGATAAATATAGACGTCGATCCCTTTCCTGCCCACCAGAGAACAATCACAATTTGGAACTAAAGACACAATCCAATGTACATTAGCAGCCCCCACTGAAATACCTCAGTATAAATTTAATAAAATTATGTACAAGAAGTAGTCACAAGGAAAACTGTAAAACTTTGATGAAAAACATAAAATAACTAAACAGACAGAGTCCATGTTCATGGATGAGAAGACTCAATTTTGTAAAGATGGCAGTTCTGATCTTGATCTATAGATGCAATTCAATTCCAATAAAAATCCCAGCAAGTTATTTTGTGCACATTGGCCAACGGATTCTAGAGTTTATATGGAAGCAAAAGACCAAGAAGAGCCAACACATGCTTGAAGGGGAAGCAGGACTGGAGGACTGACACTACCTGACTTGAAGATTTACTGGAAAGCCAGTAGTCACAACCGCGTTATCGGCAAAAGAACAGACAGTAGATCAGTAGGAAACACTGAGAGCCCAGAAGTAGACCTGCCTAAGTACAGTCAGCTGATCTTTGACAGAAGAGGAAAGATAATACAATGGGAGTGGAGATCCCGTCTTCCACGGAGGACGCTAACACACACCTCACGCCTTTCCCAAACACTGACTCACCGTGGGCCACAGGCCAGAATGTAAAATGTGAAAGTATAAAACTTCCAGAAGACCACACAGAAGAAAATCCAAATCATTGTGGGTTTGGTGACAAACTTTTTAGAGACAACCCCAAAGGCATGACCCACGAAAGAAAGAAAAGATAAACCGGATGTCATTAAAATTAAAAATTTCCACTCCGTGAAGACAATGTCAAAAGAATGAGAAGATGAGCCACAGACTGGGGGAAAATATTTGCAAAAGACACATCCGATAAAGGACTGCTCTCCAAAATATACAAACAACTTCTAAAATTCAACAAGAGGAAAAATACCCAAAGAAAAAACAGACCAGATACCTTAACAGACATCTCAGCAAAGAAGGCGTACAAGCAGCAAACAAGAGAAGATCCATGTCACGTGTCATCATGGAAATGCAAATTAAAATGTCGATGGGATACAAAAGCACACCTACTAGAAACAGCCAAAATCCAGAACCCTGATGACACCAAATGCTGGCAAAAATGTGGAGCCAAAGGAGCTCTTATTCACTGCTGGTGAGAATCCAGAATGGCACAGTGGCTTTGAAAAACAATGCTGGTTTCTTACAAAATTAAACATACCAGTGGCGCCTGGGTGGCTCAGTGGGTTAAAGCCTCTGCCTTCGGCTCAGGTCATGATCCCAGGGTCCTGGGGATCAGTGGGGAGCCTGCTTCTCCCTCTCCCCCTCTCCTTGCTCGTGTTCCCTCTTTAAAAACAAAAACACAAACCCGTACGACTAAACCGAACATACGCTGACTATACAATCCAGGACTCGTGCTCCTTTTTATTTACCCAGAGTAGCTGAAAACTCGCATCCACGCAGAAACCTGGATATGACGTTTCCCACAGCTTTATGCACAACTGCCAAAAGTTGGAAGCAAGCAAGATGTCCTTCAGTGGGGGACGGAGGAGCACATTGTGGTCTGTGCAGACAGTGTAAGAGCATTCGGCACCAAAAAGCAATGAGCTCCCAAGCCATGAAAGGACGTGAAGGAAACTTCTAGCGCTAAGGGACAAAGCCAATCGGAAAAGGCTACCAACTCTATGACTCCAATGGTGAGATGTTCTAGAAAGGGCAAAACTACGGAGGCAAGAAAAAGGTCAGCGTTGCCAGGGTCTGGAGGGTAGGCAGGAGCACGCGGAGCACAGAGGACTTTTAGGACAACGAAAGTCCTCTGGATGATACCCTGGTGGTGGGGACGCGTCATTACGTATGTGTCCAAACCCACAGAAGGAACAGCACCGAGGGTGAGCCCCAGTGGAGACTCGGTGACAGCGACGCGTAACATAGGTTCACGGAACAAAGGTACCCTTTGGCAGGAGACACCGTAACGCGGAACGTCAGGCGGGGGGTCTGTGGGAAACCTCTACCCTCCTCTCAATGTTGCCATGAACCCACAACTGCTCTAAAACTTCATAAAGTCTGTTAGTTTAAAGAAACATGTGCCCAGGCAAACTCGCTGTCCCGGGGTCTGTGTCACCCTGGGTTGTGGGCAAATGGGGCGATGCTGTCGGCTGCTCAGTTAGGCCCACGAGCGCTCTTACACTCACGGCTTGGGGGGCCGGGCCCCCACAACCGGCTCCCTGCCTTCTCCCCAGAATGAAACCCAGGACCCGGCTTTCTCCCGCAGTCTCTCGTCTTGTCCGCAGTGGGGGTATTTTCAGCCCGGGGAGGCCTTGCTCTGTCCGTCCACACTCGCTGTTGCGCCCGGCCTGGGGGGCCCCCCAAAAGGGAGCTCCTTCACGCACCCAGCAGGAAGGAAACCCGCAGACCCAAGGAGACCCCCTTTCCACCCAGGAACTAGGACCGGCGGACACGAAGCCAGCGACTAACCTGCTCCTTGCTTCAGCAGCTCTGCGGCCGAGTTGGCCGCCGTCTGGGGAGAGCTGTCGGCGATCTCCTCCAACGGATCTGTGGGAAGGAGAAAGAAAACACGGGCATGAGTCTGGCTCCCCGAGGAAGAACCTTTACAACAGGGTGGGACTCGGGGGCCTGGGTTCCCAGGCAGTGACAACCCCCGGCGTACTGAGCAGGTGGAGGGGGCGACATGGTCCAGCAACATGTCTCTCTCCGCTCTCACGAACCACTGTGGAGGGCAAATCGCACTTACCTACGCGTAAACCAGTCACCACGAATCTACTACAATCATGTGACATCAAGGCTGCCCGGGAAGGTGGGAAGTACAGCCAAATGACACTGTAGTCACGTGAGGGGACGGCGTCACCAGGGCCTGCCTCTGCCGACTGGGCTGGACCACACGACGCTCTTTGGGGTTGACCCACAGGGCACGCGACAGAGGACGACTCCGGTCCAACGTCTGTGGGCGCGTCCTCATGGACCCGACACCGCCGTTCCCCACATACACGCGGACAGCGAGGCCACGCAGAGGACCCCCCCGCCCCCACCCCCGCGTACCTCGGTCTGGAATGAGCAGCTTGCAGGGCAAAGCCAAGGGCGTGATGGAATGCTGACACACCAAAGCCGTCAGGCTCCCTGGAACGGGTGAACAGCAGACGGGCGTTAGTGGGGCCCCACACACCACCCGCTCCGCCCATGTGCCCGCTGCGGGAAGCCCCTGCGGGGGGCCAGCGCTTCTGCTTTTAGCCACTAATACTCCGTTATTGCGGGACTTGGTGCAAAGCTTCAGTGATGTGACCAGTCCCGCAAGACAGCTCGAAGCTACGTAAAGGAACTGCGGTGAGTGTTGGCCAAGACATGCAGGTGCCGACTTCTACAGAGGACATCAGCCGTCGATGGAGTCTGGGACTGCAGCCCAGGTGCCTCCGTGGTCCCTGCCACGTGCTCCTGGAGGCTGGGACTGTGTGTCTGGGTGTATCCCGGCAAGCCTGCGAGGCCGGCAAGGGCTCTTCTCACGGAGAGGAACGGCCCGCGCTCCGGCTCTAACCCAGACCCCACTCGCGGGCCTGCGTGCAAGGACGCCACCTGCCTGCCATCTATTTGGGTCTGAGAAAGCCTTCGGAACAACTCCCTACCCAGTTTATGGTAGAGACGGTAACTCGGGGGAGGACACAGGGAGCCCGGAGCGTGGGAGGGGACGGCCCCGCCTCTCGGGGCAGCAGTGGCGGTGCACACCATTCTGGCATGGTCCAGAATGCCAACTGGGACCTTACAGCCACTTACCGAAATAGGGTTCGTTGGGGCACCCTTTCAACCGCACTCCCTTCGGGGTACACTCGATCAGAAAGTGCCGAACGAGTTCATTGGCCAGATCCCCCGCTGCGGTGAGAGATTGAAAAGAAAGAAAAAAGAGAATTTAAAAAACAAGAGCACGGGAGGATGGAGAGAAAGACAGAGCACCAGCTAAAGGGAGGGGCCCCTGGAGCCGGGCCGCGGGCGTCGGTGGGCTGCCAAGCAGCACCTGGGGATGAGAGCAGAGCCCCCCACGGTGACACGTCCAGAGGTGCAGGGGTCCCGGGGACGGACCCTCACACATTCTGCAAGCATTCCCCGTGCAGGGATAAGTCCGCAGCTGCAAACAGAACATGCCATCTAGACCCTTCCCCTCGTGACAGGAGAAACTAGAAGGATCTGGACGCAAGGTGATGCCCGAGAACAAGCCCCTGACGGGAGCTGGAAGGGACCAGCCAGGAGCCCCAGTGGCAGACCCCCAGGAAGGAAGCCCTCCGTCACTGGGACCAGACAGAACACCGCCGCTGCCCCACACCAGCCGGAGCATCTGAAGACGGGGCGCGTCCAGAAAGCCACCAAACTGAGCTGGAAACCACCCGGCAGCGGCACCAGCTGGCGGTGAGTCTGGTCGCCCGCCTGGCCCATGGGCGGCTCCCACACGGGCTGATGGACAACAGCAGCGGGCATGTCAGGGGCGGTGGGGAGGGCTGGCAGGAAGGGCGACGGTCCGACTCCATGGCAGGTTGCGGCGAACACAGGAGCAGAAAGGAGCACCATGCCACCACGGCTGTGCGAGGAGAAGGGTCCTCGTCTTCCACGCTGAAGGGGACACAGGCTCCAGGGACGGGGGTCTCAGTGGGACGCTCAGCCGTTGGCTGCCCGGAGAACAGATTTGTCCTGGACGCCTGTCACCGCCCAGTCTCTGGGTCCCAGAGGTGGGTGCTGACTTGCCCGGCTCTTCCCTCTCGAACTCCCCCTGCACCGTGACAGCCAATTGCCAAATCCAGGGCTGGGCGAGGACAGGCAGCCAGTGAAGATTTCAACCAGAGGACACCGGTGATGTTTTGTGACCTTCACCTTCGGGCTGAGTCAAGGTTGGCCCGAGAGGTCTGTGCCCAGCGGGAGGCAAGAACACGCACACGGCACCGTCCACGTCTCCGAAGCCACAGCATGTGCAGGAAGGACGCTCACAGTCTCCACGGAGCAAGAGCCCTACACGCTCCACAGCGCCCGTTCCCGCTCTCCCCGCGGACCCCGTCCACAGACACCAAGTGCTCCCATCTGGAGACTCTCCTGCTTGAGTCCTCGCTCAGGACTGCTGGGGCTTCTCCTGCTGGGCTCCTCTCCAGGCTCAGCTGTCCCACTTGATGTGCACGAAGCCTCTTCCTCCGTCGCTTGCAGACAGCACCGTCCGGATGTGGGTCTGAGTCCCTGCACCCCCGTCCCTTCCGCTGCCCCCACGGCAGACACCTCGGTTCCCCGAGAGCCCCTTGGCCAACGCCTCAGCCACCGAACCTCGCGTCCTTCCAGGTGTGGCTCTGAGGTCACTTGCTCCTGGACACCGTGAGCACAGTCTCCATCCAGGCTTCCCGTCCACCTCTCCGGTCCTGGACGCGGCACGTGAGTGAAGCAGGACAGTGTCCTTTTGCTCCTTGAACGTGTGAGCTCCGACTCTGCCCATCCGGACGCCCCCGTGCCCAGTGAGGAGCCCGGCGCCCAGGCGAGGAGCCTGCCTCCTGGCACTTCCTAACGTGGCGCTTTTTATGAACTACTGGCGGCTACGCTGCATCAGGGGAGTCCCCGGGAGCCATTCTTCCAACGGCATCTGCTCACTTCGCGTCCCTGTGTCACAGGTCGGTATTTCCAGCTTTTCCGTTATTATTACGCTTGTTACCGTGACCTGGGATTAGACAGGCGGGACGCTCAGACGACTTTCCCACCAAAGTGTTTTTTCATTAAGGCATGTGCACTGCTTTTTGAGAGAGCAGGCCGTTGCACACTTCGTGGACCACAGCACAGAGTAACCGTGACTTTCATGCCCACCGAGAAGCCTGGAAGCTTGCCTGACGCACACCAGAGCTATACGCATCATCGTAATAGGCACTACGGGGATACGCGTACTGCGAATCACCTTATTCCGACCCGCGCGCCTGCGGTGTCTCCGAGGCGGGCCCGCGATCCCTGGAAAGCCGTCAGAGTGACAGTTACCACAGTCTTACAAGTAGAAACAATGAATCTTAGAAGGCAGCAGCAGAACCTCACAAAAGAATACATATTAGTTCTCTGATGCAGAGTTGAAAAGGGGCAAAACCGTGATGTTCAGGGATGGCTATTTCGCTGGTTAAGAGGAAGATGCTGTAACTCTCCCTTCTACTTAGCAAGTGTCCTGTCCGCAGCGGCAGGATGGGTGACCTGGACAGTGTGTGTCCGTCGGGGCACAGAGGAAGGGGCAGGTGTAGCTGGGGATGGAGCTCGTCACCAGGGGAAGGTGGGAAAGACCCTGGGACCCCGTGATTCTGCGCCAGAGCCTCTGTCAGCACGAACTGACCAACGTTCTAGAGTGAGTCAGTCCCCCTCGGACGCCCCAACACACCCAGCACTCACACGTTCAGGTTCCCAGAGACCACAGCATGCAGGGATTCTTGCAGGAATGGTAGGCAGGAAAAGGACAGACAGTAGGACATCGGAAGGACAGCCCCAAGGGCCTCACGGAGCCCAATCTATGGTCTCTGGGATGCGCGCAAGGTCACAGGCTGATGGGAGTGTGACGCACAGGAGGGGTGCAGGGGCCTCCCCGAGGTTGTCTCCTGGTTGTGGGCACACGTGTGTTTGCTTCATGAGAACATTCACCGTGCAAGCAGCCCTCGCAACCTTCTCTGCACGTGGTCATGTCCATGACGGAAAGTACCCGGGGGAGTGAGCAGAGATCTGAACACAGCCGCACGCGGTTCATGGGGTGGAGGGCCGTGGGGACACCCCTGGGGCTCATGATCCAGGGTCACTCTTAATCCAGCAAAACGCTCTCCGGAGCATCGGGGCGGAAGGGCATGCACAGGCCACTGCCTTTCATGCGAGGAAAAAGGAACGTGTCTGTCTGCAGACACTGGAGGGACGGTCGGGGAGAAGGGGCAGGAATTTATTACACTTCCTGGGGCAGAATGGGGCCCCGGGGCCTCGGTGAGGCCCATTTCCACCGTTCCGGCAGCCGAACAAGGGAACGCATCACTCATTCACAGCAATAAAGAACTAAACTCCGCAGATCATTAACGATGTTGCTTGCACAAGGCCAGTCCCGAGGGGGCCACACTGGAACAACACGGAGACTACGAAGGAACTCAGAGCCCTGTTCGTAAAGTCCCCCAGCATGGCACAGCCGAACGCATAGGCCACCGACCTCGTAGGCGGGTGAGCGCGCCCCATCAGCTCCCGGGTCCCTACCTTTCTTGTTGAGCTGCAGGACGGAAGGGGGGGGCGTAGCCACTTTCATGGCCAGGCCGTAGGCTCCGCGGAAGGAGTGACTGTCCCTGACGATGAACGAGCCTGGCTCCTTGTCCTTCAGCATGGCGATGGCTGGGGAGGGAAGCAGAGACACACACACGTTTGCCGGGGTCCGTGTGGCCTGCCCGCACACGTGGCAGACGAGTGCTTTTGCAAACGGGGTCAGAGGGAGCAGGCGCAGGCCTCTGGGGTAGGGTGGGGGTCTCAGTGACGACGCATCATTTTCAAGGGGAGCCTGAAGGCAGAGGCTGCAGAGAGCACCCCCGCCATCTGGCACGCACGACCCCTGCTTGTCCCGCGGCACCTGAGAGGAACAGGCAACGACCCACAGCTGCTGCCCTGGAATGTGCCCCGACCGCCAGCCCCAGTGCTTGCGCCAAGTCCCGGTCAGCATGGCGCGGGGGGGCAGAGGCGAGGGGTGAGGCTCTCTCCCGTCCTCGCTGCAGCCCCCCTGGTGCCCGTGCGGCACTGTACTCAGTCCTTCCAACCGAGCAGACGGAAAGATCGAAAGGATGGCCCCAAAAGCTACTGAATGTTTAACACGAATCCCACGATTCACCCCACGGGCTTGGTGCGGCCCCGGGAGGGCCTGCGCTTGACCCCAACGACCAAGTCTGGGGCGCCGCGGCTGGCGGGGAGGTGGCGCCCGCGGACCCCAGCAGGCTCCTGCTCGTGGCCGGTGCCTGCATCTGGGGGCTGAGCATGCACTATTCTGCTGATGCGGGAACAGATTTCTGATGAAGGACACGTTTTCAACCATGCTATACCTCACCAGGCTTTTTGGTTTTCCCATTTAACATCATGATCTTATTTCGCTGGAGGTGGGGGGTGGACCATGTCATGGGCCACAAACAGAGGAGCTTGAGGACAATGTCAGACCCTGTTCTGAAACAGAACAAGGGGGACCCGTTCTGCAGGGCGATGAGGCCCGTGGGGGTCTCCCATTGCCCTGTGAGGTCAGTGGAGTCAGTGGCCATGTCCCCACCGCCTCCCGCAGCTGGTGCTTCCAGAGCCCCATGGCAGAGGCCCAGCCAGTACCGTCGACACAGCTCTATTTTGTCCCTACTCTATCTGGTGGCTCCTTTCCCCTCCTGAGGCATTTTTACATTCAGTTTAGGAAAAATCCGGAGCAATCCACCGGCCACAGGGATACAGGACCAGCTGCATCCCCAAAGACGCTATCCCACTTTCACTTTCCATTCTTCCTGCGTGTCCTGACGTTTCACTGTAGCTTTTCCAGAAAAAGGCACATCCCTGGCACTCGTCACCTGCCTCCGAGGTGGAGCCCCAGCTGCTCCGGCAGCCCAGCCGGCCTGCCCAGCCCGGACACGCACCAGTGGAGCAGATGGTCTGCACAGAATTTTCTGGAACATGGCATGTCACAGGCCCTTCACAGCCCCTCTGGCTGGACAAGGTGCTGGGCTCACAGCCTCCATCTCAGGGGTTCCCGTACCACGGGCAGGGAGGGGACAACAGTGCAGCACTCGGCCACACAGAGCCCGGACTGAGCTGAGCAGCAACGCCCCAAGGCCAATTCAGGGAATCAGAGGGCTCTCCGGGCCGCAGGCTGCCCCCCCACGAAACATGACAATAGGTTCCTTGAGCCCAGGGGAAGAAAGGCACATTCTTACCATTTTTATGAGCTACTTAATTGAATAGAAAAATTCCAGAGAGAAAGCAGAAGGGTGCTGTTTGCCAGCGACTTAACTCTTTCTCTCTTGGCAGGTGGGGAAAAAGCCTCAGGACGACACCAGATGACTTTCTCCCCGAAACGCTGTCCCTGGCTCAGCCCCACGCCCGCCAGCAGTCCCCTGGGTTCCTCTGGGAGGATCTCGGGAATGACAAGCCCATCCCAGCAACCCTGCGAATCCTGCTGTGAGATGGCAGGGGCTCGGCCCTGGGGCTGCCTCGTAGGTCCGCCTCCCGCCGGGACCCCTCTTCCATTCGTCCGGCGGGAAGCAGTGGCATTAACGGCTCAAACACACGGACGTCAGATGTTGGGGCAGGAGTGCACACGCAGACGCCACGCAGCACGAGTGTGAGGCCTGAGGTTACGCCTGGCATACGCCCCCTTAGCGAGCGCATGTCTGTTTGCCGCGGACAAACATAGATGCACAGACGCCGGGGTGTTGGAGAGACCTCTGTCCTTCCTCCTGACCATTGGCCCCTGTGGCTCAGGTCCCAGACAGGAACAGGGAACCTCCTCCTGGGACGGCCTGTCACACTTTCTGCGGGAGTGCCCTAACCCTTCATCCCAGGGCCGTGCCCCTCCGACATCGCCACCCCGAGGTCCCGTCCCGCCCACGCACCTTGCTCTCTGGAGATATCTGACTTGTACCAGAATTTGGATGTGTCTTGGACAAAGTTCACGGACACGTGCTTATCACCCGGGTTATCTGAGAGAGAGAAGAGAAGACAAGAACACTCTGGACGGTTTATTGCCGCCTGTCACCTCACATGGAGCCCGGTGCTCCAAGTCCAGCCCAGGGCGGGGCCGGCATGTCTTGGGGAAGGAGCGCCGTCTGGCCCCGTGGGGACCGGCTGGGGTGCGGCAGGGAGCCCGTGCTTCCCCACACACTCAGTGCAGACATAGCGTGACACGCGGCCAGCACAGTGTGGCCTAATCCTGCCGGAGCCTCGTCGCGCACATCTGAACTCTTGCATCAAATGCTGGATGAACTTACTGAACTCGAGAACAAAAGGTTATTTTCAAAGAACGAGGATTCCGAGTGGCGGGAGAAACAAGCTGATGGGGCGTGTGCAGGGCAGAGGGGAACGGAGGGCAACGAGGAGAAGACCCTGATGGGCGGCTCCAGGCTTGGCTCTCAAGGTGCCACCCTGAACCCCAGCCCCGCACTGAGCGAATGCACACGGGGTTGGGGGCAGGGCCTACCACGGCTGACACGTGCCTACCTGGGGAGGGCACTGCAGCCTCCAGAGGCTTGGGGAAGTCCGGGAGGACATTTGGGAATGGGATGCTCATGGTGCTTCCACTGTGCGGGCTGGAGAAGCCGCTGGAGGACGGGGAGGCCGAACCCAGAGACCGGTCCCCCTCCGAGGCTCGCTTCTTCTCGGGAAGGGGCGGCTGCCCGGGCAGGGTCAGGCCCTGGCCCGGCAGGAGCGGGCTGTGGTGGCTGCTGTGGCCAGGCGTCACTGTGAGAAAGCCGTGGGAAAGGAAGCCGTTGTCAGCCGCCGCTGTCCGCGGGGTGCCAGGGGCCTGGGGGGCTCCGTGGGAATGAGCCAGCATGGCCCCTGGGTCCTCTGCCGGGGGAAGGCCGCTTCCCACGGGGGCCGTGCTGAAGCTCAGGAAGGCCTGGCCACCTGGGGGGCCCACAGCTTCGGGGGGCTCCGCCAGGGACAGCTCATGGTTGTGGAAAGAGGCCTGGAGCTCCGCAGGCAGGCGGTGGGGCCGTCCGGGGCCGTCGGGACCAGGGCTGGGGAACTCTTCAGCACCGAGGAGGCTTCCTGCCGGCCGGCTGCTCCCCAGCGGAGACGGGGTGGCCTTGGGGCTGCTCTCCACCCACGGGAGCTCGGCCGACGAAGGGCTGTGGGAAACAGGCTGCAATCAGAACACCGCCCTAGGAGACGCCCCAAGGCCACCGAGGGTCCCGTGGACAGTGAGGACAGGGATGGGCACTGGTGCTGAGGCTTGGCCCAAGACGTCAGAAGTCAGACACTGCCGTTCTCCCCTCCCCGTCACGGTGCACCCCAGATGCTCTGCCCCCCCACACCAGTGGACACCTGCCCTGCCTCCTCCTTCCTTGGTCTTTACCCAGCAAAGGTCCCTCCCCTCGAAACAAAAGTCAACCGTGGCCCCGTGTCCAGCTCGCATCCCATGTCCCTCTGTTCTTCCCCCTGGTGCCAACCACGTGGTGCGTCACGTTCAGCTCCTGCGAGAGCATCGTCCCCTGGGCGCAGACTGTGTCCCCCGCTTTCCTCTCTCTCCTCCCCCGAGACCGAGCACGGGTGCCCGACTCCGTTTCCAGTAAGCGCCTGCTGGATAGCCAGCTGCTTAAGGGATCCCAGTGACAGCATGAGAAGTTGGGGCTCCCAGGGGACTCCGTGCGTTAAGCAGCCAAGTCTCAGTCTCAGCTCAGGTCTTGATCCCAAGGTTGTGAGTTCAAGCCTCACACTGGGCTCTCAAAAAGTAGAAACGCATTTAAAAAAAAAAAAAAAGAAAAAAAAAAGGAACATGAGAAGTTACCATATCCAGAATGGGGACCTCCCAGATCAAGGGTATCAGAAGGTACCACATGGTTAGAAATCCAGCAAGTCAACCTCCAAGCCCCACATCACACACACACTTGACCGGCAAACCCTTTGCGCTCTGAGTGGGATGACCTTAGCGGAGCCCCCCCTTGCACAGAGGCAGGAGGCAGAATGTGGACACTGAACTGGGGCGCTATGTCCTCGCACAGGGAGCCGCTCAGGAGCCATTCCTACGCTGTGCCCGTGCAGCAGCTCGGCGGCCATCCCTCGCCAAGCGCCAAGCTTCTCTGTCTGCAGAGAGACACTCCCCCCCACTGGGGGGTGTCCCCACACTTTCCCGAACACCGGCACAACTTCCACGTCTCCCAGGCCACCACCACCCCACCCGCCAGCCCCGGCTGTGGAGGGACACCAAGCCCTGGCTGGCCCCCCGCACCTCTGCTCCCGCCACAGCTCAGAGCACGTGTCACAGACGCCCAGTCCTTAACTGGCCCGTGTCCCCAGACTCCAGCTGCCGTGTGGTCGGTCCCTGAGCACTCAGCCTGTCAACACCGGGGTGGTAGGGTTGGGGGGGGGCACACTCTCCGGAGTTTATATCTGTGATTGTATTTCTGAAGCGTGACCATTATGCAGAGTGGCCGGGTGTCAGCTGCAGGTCGAGCGCCCCGTCCTCCCTTCCCAAGGCCCGCCGCCAGGTCTGCGGGAGCCCTCAAGGGCCCGTCTCCCTACCTGTCCCGCCGCTGGCCGGGGCTGCCGCTGGAGACGGTGCAGGAGGACGTGAACGCCCGCTGAAAGGCAGGTCCCGCCGGCACGTCGGCCCGGAATGCCGCAGGTCTGGGCCCCCTGGGGCTCTCGGACATCCCCGCCGCACGATGCAGGATCTCAGCGCAGCCTCGAGTATCTGCAGCGGGAGAGCAGGACGAGACGCGCTTACAGGCCTGGTCCCTGTACTGGAAGGAGCGGGGTCGCTTCCGGACATGCAGGCCACAGGTCCAATGCGAACCAAGGAATCGAGGGGTCTGATTCCACCACGTGTGGGTCGCTCTTGCCTGGCACGCTCCCCAAAGGCAAGACAGGACACGGAACACACGCCTGGCGCACAGCTCGGCACGCTGGCTGAGCCGAGGAGCCTCGTGCAAGGTCGTCTGCAAGGACAAGGGCGTGCAGCCCACGCAGCCTCGCCCCTGAAGGCCGTTGTACTGACCGACGGAGTCCGCCCAGCCCACAGGCGCTCACTTCAGAAACGGCCAGGCCTTCCCCCTGCACACCGGCAGGAGCCGCTCCACAGAGAAGACCCGTGTCCAGGGCGCACAGGCCTGGGGCTGCGGCCAGGTGACCGCTGAAGCTCAGTCTGTCCCCAGCTGGGAGCTCGGTCCACACGCTGGGCCGAGAGCTTTCCAGGACAAATACGGCCCTGCCGGCTGGTGTCCTCACCCTGGCAGGGGGCACAGACCCTGGCCCGGCCCCTGTCGCTCGGGGCATGAGAGGCCAAGCACCGTGAAAACCTGCTGTTTAACACCAAGCCCGCATGCGCCACCGAATTTTACACACTTCCGTGACAAAATGCCCACCTGCTTGAGGCCCAGCATCACCATCATTTCTGGATATTTTTTTTTTTAAATCTTGCTTTTTTTTTTTTTAAGATTTTATTAATTTGATAGAGACACAGCGAGAGAGGGAGCACAAGCACGGGGTGTTGGTGTGGGAGAAGCAGGCTCCCCGCCGAGCAGAGAGCCCGATGCGGGACTCGATCCCAGGACCCTGAGATCATGACCTGAGCCGAAGGCAGACGCTCAACCCACTGAGCCCCCCAGGCATCCCCCCTTTTTTTTAAAACTGAGCTTTAAGAACAGCACAAATCTACCAGGGTCGATGACAACATCGTAAGGAATATGGGCTATTCTGGTTTCCACTTTACAACAAGGGAGGGCTGGTAAAAGCTAATGAAGTTCCTGAAAACCCCACGTCACTCCCATCACTCATTTCCGGGAACAGGTGCCGCCAGCGCGAGTCACACGTCCCAGCCACAGACCCATTTGGCAGCACGTGGATCAGAGGCCGGACCAAGCCCACGGGCAGGGCTGTGGGAATCCCACTAAACCCGAGGCTGAGGCTGAGCTACGTGGCAGCCGGGACTGGGGGGATGTGAAGAGCCGACCCGAGCGCGGCCGCCCCTGCTGGCATTTCGGGCTCCTTGGCGCGGAACGAAGGGCCAGACGTCTGCACCCAAGACGGAAGTGGCTGCTGAGGACCGAAGAACAAGCAGGGATTTCAGCACCTCTGTGGTGGGGCCGAAATACGACCAGGGGGCTCAACGCACTGACCTCGGATTTAAGGGGAGGGCCCTGAAGGCTACACTGTGGGGACACCAGCACCAGAAACAGAAGAGCCCCCCGGATCTCAGTAGTGTGCCCCGGAGAAAACCTCCCTCTCCGGAAGTAGACATCCCCCTCCAGAGCCTGCCTCTGTCTATTACGGATCGACTGATCGATCCACCCATCCATCATCCACCCATCCACCCATCCCTCTGCCCATCCACCCATCCGTCTACCTCCCTCCATCCATCTCCCTGCCCATCATCCAGCCCCCCGTCCACCGATACACCTGTCTACCATCTGTTGACCTACCTAACCACCTATCACCCCATCTCTTTATCATCGATCCATCCATCCATCCACTTACCTAACTGTCCACCCACCCACCTATCATCCATCCAACCATCACCAACCCATCTAATCGTCTACCATCCATCCATCCATCCATCCACCTATTTTCCTATTTGTTTATCTGTAATTTTCAGATTTAATTCAAATATTTACTTTCAAAAACGGACTAGGCATGCTAGTAACGGGTACCAGAACAAAGAAATGAAAACAAAAACAAAAAAAGAGAACGAGAAAGGGAGAATAGCCACAGCTGTATATGCGTTAGAGGTAAAAGACATGCACCTGAAAATAAGTAAGTGGAAACTGTTTCAGAAAAATACAGAACCGGGCGCCTGGGTGGCTCAGTGGGTTAAGCCGCTGCCTTCGGCTCAGGTCATGATCTCAGGGTCCTGGGATCGAGCCCCGCATCGGGCTCTCTGCTCAGCAGGGAGCCTGCTTCCCTCTGTCTCTCTCTCTCTCTGCCTGCCTCTCTACTTGTGATCTCTCTCTGTCAAATAAATAAATAAAATCTTTAAAAAAAAAAAAAAAGAAAAAAGAAAAATACAGAACCTCACAGAAGCACTGGGGAGCATTAGGAATAACTGAGTAGAAATCCTAGTATGACGTACAAACACAATTAATGAAATGAAGCAGGAGGCCAATGGACCCATCGGCGGATGCACGAGCTGGGACAAGTCAGAGGCCGGAAGCAGTGGCGGGAAAGGCATGGAAGACCGGGACGGGGACTGCGCCACGTGGGACACGGTGAGCGACGTCTAACACACGTGCAACGGGGGCCCAGGAGGGGTCATATGGGGAAGTATGTACTGAAGCAAGCCCGGGGAAGTATGTATGAGAATTCTCCCGAACACCCTGAAGAAATCGAGCCACAGGTTCAGGAAAAAAATTCCACGAAATCGAAGCAGGACGCGTCAAGAGGACTCCGTGCGCACTCAGTCAACGGCAGAAGCGATGAAAATCCAAGCCAGCCGGAGCGGCATCTTACCAGCCCGGGAGGGGGCGGGAGCCGACTTCAGTGCTGGTGCTTAAACGCTCGGTTAGCCTGTCTGCACAGGAGCCTGACGCCCACGTCGTGTCCGGACAAACCGCTCGAGAGTCCCGGGGGCGGGTACTGTGCCTGCGTCCACGCTGACGCCCGTGGCCACCAGGGCTGCGTCTGGTCCGCAGGCTCACCTCCGACGCCTCCACAGCCCTGGGGCAGCGTGGTCTCAGCCCCAGTCGGGAGGCACCCGACACACCAGTGTGACCTTCCAGAAGGTCGTACTTTTAGGTCAGAAACCCTTCTAAAATACACATTTGCTGGGTGCCTGGGTGGCTCGGCCGGTGGAGTGGCTGGCTCTTGGCTTCGGGTCAGGTCAGGATCTCAGGGTCGCGGGATCGAGCCCCCGTGTTGGGCCTCCCTCCCACGCAACTGTCTTCTTCGTTAGAAAAAACTATGTTCTCGATAGCGCGTCCCTGTGTCCACCTCCCACGTAAGACAGAGCTGCTGGGCGCCCACCACCAGTCAAAATGGTGCTGGCTGCCGGCCTCCGGTGAGCGCGTTGCCAGAAGGTCAGCCTGCGGGCTTCAGAGGCATCTGCCGGAAAGCTTCCTGGAGGGCTTCCTGGAGGAAGCATGTTCCATGGGAGCCTGAAAGCATGTGGGTTTCCCATAAACCAAGCGGATGCCAAGGGAGTGGGGGCACCACCCAGGGCTCTGCTCCCAGCTGGGCCCCCACCGCTGGGCTGGTGCCAGTGGAGCGATTCGCACCTGCTATGAATGAACGAATGAGTCCGTAGTGGCTCAGAAGTGACAGGAAGAAGTCCAGGGTGGGGTGTGCGCCTGACCCCGAGGAGTCAGGCTGGACGTCCCAATCACCCCCAGACCAAGGGGCAGCACTGGACTCTGGGCTCAGGACTGTTTCTCAGTCCAGCCCACGGTGGGTGACTGACGGCGCTCTCAGGGGTCCTGCTGCAGCCGCAGGGGCTGCCCGCTCCCATGTCCCCCACGATCCTGGGAAGCCCATGCCATGCCCGCATGGCGCCTGAGATCACCACCAGCGGAGAAGAGGCAGGCGGGAAATAAGGTCGAGCTTTGTCCCTGTTACCCTGTCCCTGTTCCAGAAAACAGCAAACTCAGCACTCCCTGTGAAAGTGGCTTTGTTCGCAGCTCTGCACCAACACGGGGGCTGTGGCTGGGTCTGGTCCCCGGCCCTGGGCGATAGGAATTAATTAACCCTTCCATCTGGACAAGGGCCAGCCAAGGACCTCATTGCAGGACACTGGCTTCCCGGCCACTTCTCCCGCAGGGCCGGGCCTCTCTGTGCTCAGACACGCATGCAAGTGGGGCACGGCGGCCACTACGGGGCTGCAGCCCCCACTGTCCAACCAGCAGGAGAGGAGCCTCAGGAGAAGGGGCACGGCCTCCGTCCTCAGACACGCAGGGTGCTGGGAACGCGAGTCCACGAGCAGAAAAACGCGCCAGGTCCAGGAGTCTGGCCACAGACCACGAGCACGCACGGCATTCCTTCCAGGCGGTGCAGGTCGCGAAGTCAGACGGGACGCATGCGGTCGAGCCTCTCCACCCTGCACATCCGTTCACAGCTACGGGGACATCTCCAAATGGGCTGTCTCTGGGCCCAGCCCCCTGTTCCGCGCACTCAGCACCTGCAGGCTCAGTCTGGGCCCAGAAGGAGGCCCGGGGGTGCGGTGAGGGCCATAAAGAGCGGGGGAGGGGTCCTGTCTTTGAGGGAGCCTTGCGGGTGACACGGTGGCGGCTTCGCTCTGCGGTGGCATGTGCGGCTGCCTCAGGGGGAGCACGGCCAGGTCGGCCCTCCTGCATCCCGGCGAGCGGCTGGCCTCAACCACTGTGTGGCGGTCAGACTTCTTCCTGGGGCCACGGCACGCCCCCCGGCAGGACGCGTCCACACGTGGGGGCGCTGGGCACCATGAGGGGGTGGCTGTGGGCCTTGCTCCCTCCAGGTCCCTGGCGTCCCCCAGGCTAAGCACAGTCTGTGTTCCTCCTGAGAGTCTCACATTTCCCCTTTCCGGGTGACACCCAGAGGAGGGGGCACAATACGGTCAGTCTTTGGAAAGCGGGCCCCCGGCTTCCTGGTTCCCTAGGCCAGCTGGTGTCCTGGCGCCTGCAGGGACCGAGGGGCTGGGGAGTGAGAAGGGAGGGAGAGTGCCTCTCGCTCCGGGGCTCCCAGACCTTCCAGGACCTTCTGGGCCAGGCTCCCCTTGGCTTCCCCTTCCTGCGCTTCCTTTACCCGGAGCTCGGGTGACGGAGGGTCACAGGCTCTTTTCCAAAAGGTCTATTTTTAGGCCGCACTGGAGCTGCTGCAGGAGGTTCCGTGGGAAGCAGGGTAGCATCTGCTCTCCGCCAGCCACGATTTCCATCACACAGAAGTCAGCAGGAGGGAGGAGACCCCACAGGCTGGCCAACTGCACAGCAGGGAGCCGGCCAGATGCGAAGGTCCACACGCTCACGCAGGGCCCACCGCGCGGTGCACGACACCCAAGCCTGTGACGTCAGAACAAAATCGACGCTCTCCCCGGCCTTCCCGCTGCAGAGAGACCCTTCGAGGCACAGCAGTGACCACAAATCCGTCAATTACCGTTCGTAATTACAGACTGCCACGACACTTTCAGGTCGTCTTTAAAGACAGAAAAATTGGGGCACCTGAGTAGCTCAGTCAATTAAGGGTCTGCTTTTGGCTCAGGTCATGATCTCAGGGTCTGGGATCGAGTCCTGCACCGGGCTCTCTGCTCAGCGGGGACCCTGCTTCTCCCTCGGCCTACTGCCTCCCTGCTTGTGCTCTCTCTGATGAACAAATAAATAAAATCTTCAAGTAAATAAATAAAATCTTTAAAGACCAGTAAATCATATTTAGTAGTGGTCGCGATGATACTCGCCTATCCCGGGGTTAGAAAGTGCAGTTTTGCTGTCTGACCACCAAAGCTGACCTCCGGGCTTTAAGAACCAGGCTTCTTCTCAGTCAGCCTTTAGAAGCAAGTGTGAATCTTTAACCATGAGTCACTGATTGACCATCATTGATCTATCGTTGATCGGTATCGATCTATCGGCCATTTTTCCATCTTCATCCCCTACCCTCCTGCTCACACCCTGGGACTACAAAGAACTGAGAGAATTCTGTGGAGTGCGTCTTAACACGTTTTTGGTCTCTCGCTCTGTATTTCCAGGTGTGACAGTCGGGGCAGTGGGGGAGGGGGCGCCCAGACCCCCAGGCACTGGGGACACAAGTCACGGACACCACTGGCCTCGTGCCCAGCCTCAGGGGCCCTCCAGGCTGCACGTGCAGAATCCCATAGACAAACGTGAGCTTAGACGTCTTCTTGGGTCTGTTCAGTGCTAAATTTAAGAGGCAAGACTTTGTATGGGAAATTGGGTAGCAGTGATTTTTTTTTTTTTTAAAGGAAGTCCTTAATCTTAGAACGCTTCTGTTATTTGTCCAGAAACAACAGGCCATTGACCCAACCTTCTGGAAAGCAAAGGAAGGACGGCCAGGCAGCCACAGATAATGAGCACTAATTAGGGAAAACCCCTGAAAGACTGGAAAGGCACACCGTGCGTCTTGCTCGGTGAACACGGAAGTCCCATGTCCGCGGCCCCATGGATACGCCGCCACACAGGAGGAGGGGACCAGACCAACGGCCCCCACGGGACGGCCCGAGCTTTCTTTGGTACGTCTTCTCAGAGCGTGAACGTGTTCCCTGGTCAGGTCAGCGTTTCCTGTGAGCAGTGGGAATGTCCCCCCCAAATGAAGCCTCTCTTGCTGACAGAAGCATCCCACATTCTCGCCCACCCCCCGCCCCGGCACAGCTGGGGGGGCCCGGCCAGCACTGGGGTCAGGGTTCCTGCCCGGCCGCAGGCAGGTGACCCTGCTGGGATGCCCTCCCCCAAACTGGACGTGCCCCCGCCAGTGGCACAGAGAAGGGTCGGGGCAGCTGGGCCCCAACCACATCCATTTCCACTCCGAGGTTCACACTCGAACGTGCCAGCAAGAAGACTCGTTTGCCCCCAGCTGGAGCCTGCACCGTAGAGAATTCTAACGTGGAAAATGGTGAGACATTTTCTTTCCTGCCCATGAGAGTTTCCGAGTTTTTCCTGCTCTTCAGGCGCACCGAGGGGGCCGGTCTCTCGGGTGCTCACGGGGGCCCCTCAGCAACCCGCCGAGAACTAGCACCTTGCAGAACTGGGCTTTGGCGTGCGCACCCAGGGAAACAAACTGCTTCCTTCTGCAGGACTGACGGGAGCACAGCGTCGGGGCTGGATGTCCTGGGGACACCGAGACCACCGGGGGCTGGATGTCCTGGGGACACCGAGACCACCGGAGCCTGGGCCCAGGAGCTGGGTCTCCTCCCAGACCCCAGCCCCTCCCCAGCCCAGCACCCACCACCTGCCTCCTGCCTCCACAGATCTGACGTCCCGCAGACCTCATTCCCGTGTAACCACGCAGTTCTGGGACTTCTGTGTCCGGCTTCTGTCCTCGAGGCTCGTCCATGGGGCAGTGTGTGTAAAAACGTCCTTCCTTCTTAGGGCTGATGTTGGGCCATTGCTGGTGGGCCACTGGGCCTTATCCTCCGTCCCAGAGAGCACAGGTGCGGGCTCGGGTTTCGGGCTCCTGCGAGTGGCTCCAGGCTTCCTTCCGTGTTCTTTCCGCCAGCCACACGGGGACTGGTCACCTGCAGCAGCGAGCAGCCCCAGTGATAGGAGATCTCAGTCTCCAAGTTGCTTCCCCTCGGGTGGGAGTCGCAGTAGACAGCGATGCCCACGGCAGATGGCATTGGGCCCTGGGGACAGGACGCCAGGGAGGAGACGGAACCGAGCGGAGGAGAGCGTGCACACCTGCCAGAGGGCCGGCCGAGGAAATGGCAGGTGTCCTGGGACTTACACACAGGTGGCTAGAGCTCAGCAGCACGCACGAACTCTGCAAGACGCTGTCCAGGTGTGTCGGGGACGACGCTGTCTCTGTGACCCCCATTTGGTTCGGAGTCCCAAGTTCCCAGAATTATTCCAGCCTTGCACTGGGGCTGGGCCACTGGACAAGGAAGCTTGATGCTTTCTTCCCTCAGGCACAAGCCCCAGCACATCTGGCTTTCCTCTGGTAAACGCCCACAGGCTTCACGCTCAAGTCAGCCACGGACCTTCGGCGGAAAGATGTTAAGGGCCTTCAGCCTGGCGAAGACCCCTGACAACACGCGGCCCCCAAGGAGCCTTCAGCCGCAGGACGCCCTCCTCCCGGCACGACTGCACAGCGGAAACTCACCGAACCTGCCTCTCGGCCGTGACTACAAAACCTTATTTCCCGTGGAAAATCTGACATAAATCCTCAACATCCTTCCAGGATGCTCGTCTCCCAGAATCCCTGCCGTCTGGGGACCCTCCTCCTGTATGCCCCAGAGCAGGCGGCAACGGAGACCCCAGATGGCCAATGGGAGGTTTCTGCCCTAATTTCAGAAGCCATTAAGTCTGGGGTTCGCAAGAGGTCATCGGTGCTCGGACCCTAAACCCAGGTCCCCAGTCAGGTAGCGGCGCACTTAGCACTCCTAACCCCTGGCTGGGACCACGGGATTTCGAGACCAGGGGCCCCGGGAGGTCAGCGCTGCATGTACTGAGCGTGTGAAGCAGCAGCAGGTGTTACGAGTAACGACTGTCCCTGTGGCACTTCCGGGCTTACCTGGTCCTCAAACAACCACTCAGAATGCGGGCTGTCCCGAGCTGACAGGCCGGGAGGCCATGTCTTCCAGAAACCCCCGGCCTCGCCTGCTGGACGGGACTCCAGCGCCACGCCCATGTCCCCGGTCTCGGCTCTGCAGCGAAACACACTCCTCTTCAGCCGGACCCAGCCTCCCTGGGTTGGAATTCCAGCATTGCCACACAGCAGGTACCATCAGCCAGCGCGGGGGGCAACACGCACGGCCGACAAGAGCCTTACACGTGGGGAATGTGCCCGCACGTCCTGGAGGCTGGATGCCCCCCATCCAGGCGTGGCAGGGCCAGTCCCTCCCAAGGCCTCTCCTGGCCATGCAGATGGCCGTCTCCTCCCCGGGTCCTCATGGGGTCCACACGGGTCCCTCCGTGTGTCTGCGTCCTGATCTCTGCTTACGAGGACACCAGTCATGTGGCACCAAGGCCTAATCATGTCGGCAAAACCCCTACCCCGAATGCAGCCACGTTCTGAGGTTCGGAGATTTACGTGAGCTTCTGGGGAGGGATACAATCCAACCCACAGCACGGGGAGGACAACTTGGGGCAACGTGGCCTCCCTGGAGATGGCAGGCCCAGAAGGGCTCTCAGGAGGGTCCCTCAGATGGACACGGACGGTGCTCACAGCCGTCCACAATGAGGAACTGGAAATGGAAGGAGAAGCCTGGTCTGGGAGGAGGCCACCTGTGGACGCCCAGGGATGCAGGCTAACACGGCCGAGTGCCTGTCCACGGGCCCTGGGCAACCTCACGGGAACAGCACAGTGTCTGTGGCACCCGCCATCCCATCCTCATTGTGCAATGGCCCTGTGGCCTGGTGGGGCACCAGGAATCCCCGAAGGGACGAGAGGGCAGCTCCCTGGACCCTGCTGCCTTCCCTCTGGGGCTTTCACTCGGGTTCCCACTTGACAGTATTTCCGACGGGCAGGCTGGTCACACTGGTGGGGGAGATGTCTTTGCTAACGCAGTCCCCAGTGCTGTGGGTGCCGGGTGGCCTTGCGGGCACACGAGGACTGCGAGGGGCCCACAGCTCGGGCACCAGCACTGGTGGCCACGCTGGGGAGTGTCCAGCCCCAGGCATGTGAGCCCCAGCTGAGCTGGCCTGGGGCTGGGCTTCACAGGCACACGTGCAAACACTAGGAAACTGTTCAAATTGCTCCAAATGAGCAACTGACCGACCACTTAAGGAGGTGGCGGAGTGCACCCACAGCCCGAGACAGGCGCTCCCTCCACGGGAGGCAAGGCCGGACGGCGGCGGAACCGGGCAGCACATGTCTGACCCTTGCCCCAGAAGGATGCCTCCCGCAGGAAGAGACGCAGGAAACCACTCGACATGGGGGGAGGAGGAAACCAGCGATTGGAGGGTCAAGTGCCCACCACAGACCCAGGTGACGAGCTCGAGCTGCACGCTTCCTTCTGTCCAACCACAAGGGCACACTGAAATCCGCGGCCAAGGACTGGGGCGCCGCTTCCCATCAGAGGCTCCCAGACGGTGTCTGCCCCAACTGGCGAGGCAGACGACCTCGTGTCGCCCGTCATCTGTTACACAGAACAATCACGGCTGACTGGGACCATGTGACTTCTGACCCTCTCAGCCTCCCGGAGGAGGGGATTCTCTGTGTCTACACCTGAGCAGCGGAAGCATGAGCCACCCCAGGGGCTGTGAGTGACAGTGAGCCTGTCCCCTGGGCACCAGTGCCGAGGTGGGGACTCACGGGAGACTGAGATTGGAACAGACAAGAATCAAGAGAAAAGGAAAACTGAAAAGAAAAAAACAAGTCTTATGATTAAAGGAAGGAGAAGATAAACTGGTGGGGACATCTGGGCGGGTGTGCACAGACCTACATGGAGGCTAGGAACCCAAGACAAGTCGGGGATGATGTGTGGTGGTGGAACCACCACGCTGGGCCCGGGGGGGTCCTTACCCTGTGACAAACCCCTCCTGGACGCAGGTGCCCTCCTGGTCCAATAATGAGGCCCGACCCAGAGTCCCCCTGTGGACCTACCCCCACGATACCCTCTGTGGTGCAGATCCCGCCACCCCCCTTAGGACCGCACCCCCCATGGGCCCCCCTGCAGACCCTCCATCAGGAGGGGAGGCCGCTCTAGTCCCTGGGGCTCCTCCTGGCCAGCAGGGTCTGCAGGGAGGGCGGGCCGAGCCTCCACGCAGCCCATGGAGGACAGCTCTGCATGCTGGCCTCTGGCTTGGGGTCTCAGCTCCCCGCCAGTCTGTGTCCCCACAGAAACCTCAACCCTGCACACATCATCAAATACATGGGGTGCCGCTGGAGACCCAGAAGGCAAGGGAGCACCGGCTGGAGGTCATGAGAAGAAAACATGTCTGAACCACCCTCACCCCCCAGCGGGCCAAGGATACAACCTCTGATTCAAGGAGCCAAGGAGCCTCAGAGCAGCACCGACACTGAAAAACCCACCTGTCGGGATGTGGTTTCCTAAGGCCAGGGCAGGTGCCCTCCTACGAGCCCCGCACAGGGGGTGCCAACTTGATTGTGGGTGACTGTTCACCTCAAACCCAGAGGCCAAGGGGGGCAGCACTGAAGTCCCAGGTACCGAAGGAAAAGAACCGTCAAGTAGGAATTCTGGAAATTCCATAGGCGGCCAAGATACCTACCCCTCAACAACTGGGTAGAAAAGACATTCGCAGAGGACGGACAAATGGACAGAACTTGTTTCCAAACCCGCCCTTCACGAATGGCCAGAGCACGTTTTCTAGAAAGAATGCAAACCCTAAGGTGTGGAACATGCAACAGAGAGGGGACATCGGAGCAGGCTGGCGGAGCCCCAGAAAGGCGAGCAGAGAAGCAGGGCGAGACCCAGGGCAGCCAGCAGAGAAACGCACACACTCCTCTCCCCAGGGAGAACGTGCTTGACATGCAGGGCCCTGCCGCACCTGCACGCGACCCATGTGAGGGCACAAAGGGGCCCACGTTGCTTCTGTCCACGCGGGAAACTGCCCCAGCTCTCTCTGCAGAGCAGCCCTTTTACTGTGGGCTGCACCCCGTTTCCCGGAACCAGACTCCCAGTGGCTGCGAGCCCGTCGTGTGCCTCCCATCTCCCTCCCTAGCTCCGACGGGCCCATCCTCGGTCTGGCCCCACCCGCTCAGTGCCACGGCTCTCCGACAAGTCCTCCCCTCGGCCAACGGTCCCCCGGCCGACCAAGATCCTTCATGACTGGACTTCCCCAAGCTCCCTGAAAACAGGCCCATCGGGGTTTTGATTGGAATCACTCCAAGTACACACGCGAGGTTGGAAAGACTTGACACCTTTATGACGTCACCTTCCTATCCAGGGACACAGTCTTTCTCTTCCTTTACTGTATCTTTTTAAATGTCACCTATTAAGTTTTCAAAGGTTCTCACGGGAACAAGACGAGTGTCACTGCCAACAGTCTGCATGGAGCTTTACTACTGCACTTTTCCTTCGGCCGCCGCCATCATACTCCTGGCCTGCTTTCCCCCAGCCCACGGGCCGCCGCGAGCCTGCCGAACATGGGAAGCTGACAGACAGCAGAGGGGACAGGACAGCTGGAGAGCTGCATCCTTCCGGAAGGATGAGGGATGGCAGACTGTGTCACGTCGGGCCGCGCCTACAACGCACACAAGGACGGGCTGCAAGGCCCACATCTTGTCTTGGGGAACGCTTCTCCTTACCCCTGCAGAGCTGTCAAATAGCTCCACAGCATTCTGGAAGCTTCTCTGTGTGCACTCAGCCACCCGGGAAAGCCGGCTCAGCCCTGGTTCCTCCAACCCTATTCTCTCCCATTGAGTTTCTGAATTCATGTCGCTTTCCTTTCCCTGGTCTACCTGCTTCCTGTTCAGCTGCCCCACCGAGTGCCCACCGGCTCTCTCTGAGGCTAACCACCCATCAAACATCAGACAGAGGACAGTAGCCGCTAGCTAGGGGCAGGATGGGAGGTCGCACCGGTTCCGCGAGTCTTAAGTCCACGCTCGTAAGCTTACATCCTGGCAGGACGGACGCGTCAGTGGGCGCGGACAAGAAGCAGGAAGGGCGTGGTCTGTGCGAGGGGTCGTCTGGACCCCAGCTCTTACTGTCCCTGTGACCCCGTTACCTTTATGTCACAGGAGAAGACCAGCAGTGACAACCGTCTCGGGACGGGAGTCAAAGTGAGTGGGGAGGAATTCGGCACCAGTCCCAGCCGGGCCACCAGCCTCTGCCCGTCACTGAACATCCTTCGGCCACCGTCCTGCCTCCAGCTCAGCTGGGCGGCTATCTGTGTCCAGGGCTGTTACTGGATTTCCCAAAACCGGTTTACAAGGCATGCCAACTTTCTCGACAAAGAACTGCCGAAAGCTTCTCGCTGAGGACCGATCACCGCCCGCCCGGCGCTGGGCTAAGCCACGTGTCGGCACCGCCAGATTTAACCCTCAGGAAAGGTCTCCACGGCTGAGCCATCAGCACCGCGTTGCAGACGGGGACATGGAGCTTCTGGGCGGTGAGGCGAGCTAAGAGGCTCGGTCCAAGGAGACCCGCAGTGGTGTCTGGGGTTGCGGAGGCTGCGCTCTGTCCCCACAGGGGGAAGATATCAGTCAGAACTTGGGGGTAAGATCACCCCACCCTCCTGCCTCTTCTCCCCCCAGATGCCGTAGCATGTGGCCTTGGGGTCCCACCCGGCCACTGACATGGAGGGAGGGAATGACCCTCCCCCGGCATCAACGGACTGAGATTCTCGAACCTCATCTCCGGGGTCACAGCAATATTCCGTGCTCCCCGATCTCTCGTCCGTCAACCCGCACACGAAATTCACTAGAAACGACTCCTGTGCACAACGGGCAACGCGGGACCCCACATGAGCCTGCCGTTGGGAGGGGACGGCTCCGGCAGTGCTGGGAGGGGGAGCCCGCGACACCTGCGGGCGGCAAGAACCAGAAGGCAACGCTGACCAGCTCAGGCTCCACTTTCTAAGAGACTACAGGGCTTTTTTGCGCTAAGCGGCATTTGGGGTTTTTCCTGTCTCTCCCTCTTACAGGTCCCCATCCTTCCAGCTACAGCACGCATGACCCTGGGTCCCAGCCGCCCCCCCCCCACGCTCTGCAGTCTCTCCTGGGCCAGGTGGGGGAGCAGACCCCGGACGGCAGGCAGGGACCCTGACAACCCCCCGACGTAATGACGTGAGCAGGTCATGCCCTGACTGCAGGTCTTGTGTTGAAGTCCTGGGCTCCTTAAGACGTTCTCCCTCTGGCTCCAGCCGCATGGGGACCACAGTAAACCCCATTCTGAAACCCCACGTTGCTCCTGGTGCCTGCCTTCAGCCTCAGCCGGCGGACAGCCCTGCTCCTCCCGGGAAGCGGGGGCCTAGCACCTGGATGCAGCCCCGGGGTCTCTGTGGCCGGGCCAGTCAACCTCTCTCGGGCCCTGCGGCAGATGGTGGCAGCCGTGGAACCGGGCAGGCATGCTTTCTTGGTTTTAGCAAAAGAATGTGCTGTGCTGGGAGCAGCCGGGCTTCCAAAGCCACACATCTGTGAAGCAGGCTCTCCTCTGCCCCAGCGAGTCCCGCAAAGACAAAGCATGGCTTTCTTCTGGAAGGAGGGGCCCTCCCTCCGGGGGGCTGGGGCTGGGGCCTCTCTCGCAGAGTCTCAGGACCCAGGGGCTGCGGGCAAGTGACAGGGGACGCCTGGCTCCCTGGCTCTGGGACTCTGCACCCCCCTCCCCACTGCCCCTGCCCCTCCCCCACCACTGGGGAGTTCAGGTTCCAGCCTGAGCCCCTCATGGGCTGCTGGGGGATGGAGAGAGTGACGCTTACCTGGGCAGCACGGGGCGCTGCTCAGTCCATGGAAGGGCCCAGGAAGTCGCAGGCCGGGCGGAAGGCGCTGGGCAGGCTGTCCCAGGCGGCCTGTGAGTGAGCGTGAGTGAGCGGCATCCCCCACCCCCAGGGCAGGGCGACTCTGGGTTCCGGCGTCCCGGGGGGGTCGGGGCGGGACTGGGGCGGCCACCTCCGAGGAGGCCCATTCAGAGGGCGGCGGGAGAGCGCCGCTGGGAAAGAATCCGGGACTGACTGCGGCCGGCGCGGGCGGCCTGCCCAGTGGGTGCCTCCAGACGGGCCGGCCCCGCCTGCTCACTGCTCGGTGCGCTTCCTCTCCAGTCCTTCTCCGGCTTTAACCTCTTGCAAACCCCCAGCTGAAAGCCTCCCCAGCTCTGGTCCAGCCCCGGGGCCAGCCTCACCCAAGGGGCAAGCAGTGAGCATGCAAGGACCTCCCACCCCCCACAGCCTCTGCTGCCCCAGGACCTGCCCCCCCAGAGCCAGCTCCCCCAGTGTGGACCAGATCCCCTGGGATCTACCGCTCACAACGGAGAGGCCTGCACCACCACCTGAGCCCTTCACTCCACCCGTCCCAGCACAGCAGCCAGGACCCCTCCTCCAGCTCAGACCCTGCAGGCGGTTGTCCTGGAGGCGGCTGACTGACACCCCCACCCTTCCACCTCGCAGCCAGGGCCCTCGCTGGTGGTCTAGTCCACCAACAGGCCACTGGCAGGCCTGAACCCTCCCCTCCTCCCTCTTCTGCGTTCATGTTTCTCCCTCCATCTAAAAGGCTAGCCTCCCAAACAAACTGGCGAAGAACTCCTATACACTCTTCAAAACCCATTTAAAATGACCCTGAATTTTTCCATGACTCGGAACACCAGCCCCGGCAGGCAGATGGAGGCAGGTGCTCCCTCCCTCGTGGCCTGAAACCAGACGGGTCTGCAGAGCACAGTAGAGGCATGCAGCCTTTGAAACTGAAGCTCCCAGAAGCAGACGTGCACCTCCTGGCTGTGGGCCGATCAAGTGCAGCACGGAGTAGGCACTCACCCCTGCCCCCTGCCCCACAGGTCCCGCACAGACCCACTCAGCCTTCAAATCCCAGCACCGAGGCTGCTGCTGCCCCGAGCCCACCCTCGGGGCAGAAAGGGACGCAGCCCTCCCAGGACACGCATCTCTTTCTCTCAGCCCAGCGGGGCCTCCACAGCAGCACAGTGGGACCGTACATGCACACACAGGGCCATGGCCAGCCACGCCATCCTTTGCTGCCCACCCAGCCCCAGGGTGACCCTCCAGCCCGCTCACCACCGTGGTAGGAGCCGACAGGTACGAGCCCCTCACACGGCTCCTCACACGGTATGCCCGGGAACCCCCAGGAACAGTTCTCTGAGCTCCTGGCCAGGAAGCGCCCCAGGACAGCTGCCCCAGGTCTATGCAGGGCACTTCCTCTGGCTTGTTTATGTGCCCATGGCAGGGGCAGCAAAGCATCTGTCGGAAACGTCTGCCCACAGCCTGGCATGGCCTCAGCCAGCGGACGGACGGGCCCTTCCCATGGCCCGACTCTCCCTGAACAGAAAGGAAGGTGATCGTGGTGCAGCCAGGCCCAGGAAGCCATTCCCAGGGCGGGCCCTTCCCGCGGTGCCCAGCAGACGCTGCAGGGCTGACAGACAGGGCAGCCTTCAGGATGTTGAGGGGAAGCAGGACACGCTTTCTGAACACCACTGCTGTGCGACTTTGTGCAAGCATGCCACGACCGGGACCCCCGGGGCGGGAGTCTATGGACACCTAAGAACCTTCTGGAGATGTGTCTGCCCAGCCTGCCTCTCTGCCGTGCTCGGTCCCCTGAAGCTGCTGTCCCCCCTGCAAGAGGGCCTGGGTCAGCGGGAGGACACTGCTGAGCCCACCCTTGCTGGGCCCCGGCAGGGTCACCCCACAGTCAATGGGGTCACAGGTCCAGTGTGGACATGGCCCGGCTCCCCTCCCTCCGCACCCTCGGCTCAGACGGTGCCCACTGGCCCAGCGGGTCCTCGCGGGGCCTGCGGTTCCCCCAGTGAAGCCGAATCCAACCCCCACGGCAGGGCCCCTGCAGGACGGCTCTGAGGACTTGGTGTCGGCCGCAGCGGGGAAGTTCGGGAGCCTCGAAAGGGAAGCCGCTGAGACCGGGGGGAGGGGGGGGTCACTCGTGCAGATCGCAAGCCTTTCCTGTGACTATAGAAGGGGGCTCCAGGCCACACAGACGTAGGTCCGCTGACCCGCACGCAGGTCTCCAGGAGAGGTTCTGCCCTCGAAACATGGAACTACTGGGTCTCAGGAAGGCCCCGCAGGACACACATGGGACAGGGATCCTCCCGCCAGCACCCAGGGAGGCATGCTCTGGGCTGCTTCTGACCCAGCCTGATCATCTGCTTTCGCAGAGAAGGGATGGAGAGCAGACGGGACTTCACGGCCGCCCAAGGTCAGGGTCCCCCAAAGCCTGGCCAGACTGCCCGCACCCGAGGGCACGCAAAATTCACGCACAGTTCCCCCTCCCTGCACACGCTGGGCTTTGCTGGAGCATCGAAACGTTCTCCCAACTCCGGGGGTCCTGGTTTCCTACCAACGTGCTCGTTCTCTACAGAAGCGCACGTACGTGCAAGATCGCGGTCAACGCTCACAAAGCAAAGGACCCCTCGACCCAGGCCCAGCCGGCAGTGCTCCCGCGCACGGCGTTTCAGTGCCCTGCTCCACGCCTGTGCAGACACGTGCTCATTCGGGACGGCATTTGAGCCCAAGACTGTGTCTCCACACCTCAGCAGGGCAGAGCCTCTCTGACAGGGGCTCAGGTGAACACCCCAAAGGCTCCCGGTGGGGGGGCCGTGGCCAGGAACCAGGGATGAGAGGCAGAGGGCCTGTCCCCCTGCTTGTGCTCTCTCAAATAAATAAAACTTAACAAAAGAGAAAAAAAAGGTGTCCTGAGAGGCCCCACAGCTAGACGCAGATCACCAGGGAGGCGGCTTGGGCCCCCCAGAGTCTGTCCCCCACGGGCTGGGCTGGGACTGGTCCTGCGCTTGGCTGGCAGGGCTCCCAGTGGGGGGACGCGTACACCCCACCCCTCACCAGGGAAACACGAAGAAACTCTGCTCCGAGAGTCAGTAACGGTCCGGTGGAGGGGGAAGAAATGAGCGGATTGGAACACATCGGGGAAAACAAAGACCCCTCTGAACCAAAGCAGCACACAAAGGGCGGCATTCATCACGGCCGGGAAACGGCCGGCTCACGTGGGGACACTTCCAGGCTGGCCCGCTGTGGGTGAGGCGTGCGTAAGGCCAACCCGGTGCGCCTCCAGAGCCGCCTTCCAGCGGGCGGATGGACGCTCTCATGCCCGGGGCCGGCCTCACAGGGACACCAGCAGCCCGCGGGGGGCTTTATTGTTAACTAGAATTTGAAATACTCAAATTTCTCTCTTCGTTTTCCTCCTCGGGGGCCCCAGGGTTCAGGGGCCAGTGCACTGGTGCCCGATCCATACCGGTTCCTAGGGGTCCACAGTCCCCGGGAGGCCGTCTCCAGCACAGACCTGCGTGCAGCGGGTGTCAAGGGCGTGCACGGTCACGGAGACTCCTGTCTGGGCACGCGCGTGCACCTCTGCACGAAGGCGTCCCCAGGACCACGCCAGCGTGCTTGCCTGCAGGGTCTGCAAAGCGCAAAGCCCTGGCAGGGTCGAAGAACGTCACGCACTCCCATCCAGCTTCATTCCTGCTATAAACATTCTCATCAGAACTTCGTAGTTTCAAAAGAAAAGCAGAGCCGGGTACAGGAAGGAAAGGGGAGGCCGGGGAGAAGCGTTTTACAATCTGTCAAGCTTTGAAGAACAACAGCTTTTTTTTTTAAACAAAAATAAAACACTGGGCTCCAAGTACTCTCTCCGGGTCCCTCTCTCAACAAGAAGGTCCTGGAGATGCCCTCTGGCAGACATCACCCGTCTGAAACCACGTCCAGCACACCCCTGTACCCCGAGGCTGGGGAAGGCCCACGAGCTCCATCCTTCCCTGGCGATCAGAATCCCTCCTGGTCAGCACGACTGCCCCCATGACGTGACAGGGGACGCCACACCTGTGACAGCCAGGGCCCCAGCAGGACGAGCCCTGCTCCCCAGAACAATGAAGACAAAATGGAGGTTGTATCAAGTATAAAGGCGTCCTCCTTCTAGAAACTAACATTGCCCATCAATCATTCTCCTTGCTGCCTGAAGTCCCCCGCCCCCAGCGGGGGGGGGTCTCTAAGCGCCACCTGGGAAGCGTCAGAGGACAGTGGGTGACAGCAGACAAAGGTGGGGTCCCGCACGGGCATCAGCCACCCCTGAGAGGCTCACGCTCCCGGCGGGTTTCACTATCTGTGAACTTCACCTCAACTAAATGAAACTCTCATGGGTCACATTCAAAGCTGATGGACACCGGAGACAAATTTTGTGATGAAACATTCCCGTTCTTCCCCACTTACGCGTGGTGAATGTCAAGACTGAGGCTCAGGTCGGAAAAGGCAGCCTAACTGCTCCTCTGACCTGTATCTTTCTCTCCTATGACTGAACCCCTCCTTCACTGAAACTCTTAAAACTTTGTTTCAAGAAAGCACGTTTCCTACTGAGGCTTTAAACGGCCCTGCGCCCGCGTCCAGCGTGAGGCTCTCCCCACCCCACCACGCAGCCCTCCGAGGCCCACCGGGCTCCTGCAATCCACCTCGACCCCAACACATCTGCCTTGAGACACAGACCCACTGGTCGGGGGTCGGTCCCCCAGCACCGCCCTCCCCACGCCAGCCCACGTCCAGGCTGTCACCTGGGTCCTGAGTGACCAGCCACAGACCAGACGTTCCCACGGCCCCTCGCTGGGCTTGATGAAGTCGCTGGAGCGGCTCACAGAACTCAGGGACGCGGTTCACTCCCTGCATCACCGGTTTGTTATCAAAGGGTTAACTCAGGAAGGGACAGAAGAGCCACCGGGGGAGGGGCCTGGGGAAGGGGGCGCGGGGCTCCCATGCCCCCCTCAGGGCCCACGGTCCCTCCATCTCCACCTGCTCACCGACCCGGGAGCTCTCCAGACCCTGTCCTTTGGGTTTTTATGGGGGTTTCCGTTACAGGGACCTGACTGATGAATCATTGTGGTGGGTGATTGAATCAACCTGAGCCCCTCCCCTCCAGAGGTCAGGGGGTGGGGCTGCGCGGTCCCACCCTGTCATCATGTGGTCGGTTCCCCTGGCAACCAGCCCCCACCCCCAGGTGCTTCCCAAACAGCCCCTCGTTAGCATCACAAGAGACCCCTTCCTACTGCTCCCCTTAAGGAATTCCAAGTGTTTGGGGAGCTCTGTCTCAACAAAGGGCTCAGAGACCAAATCTTTCTTACTAGAAATCACAGTATCACAGGTTCACATCTGGAATTGCTGAGAAGTCTGGGGATGGTGTCCCCGGGGGCACCTGTCTCCAGGGGTGGGACACAGGCAGGTGAGAAATGCACTGGACACACACACTGCCTACCCAGGCTTGCAATGGTGGGTCCCAGGTGGGGCAGACCTGCGGGTCTCTGTCCTCAGGGGGCTCAATGCCTCAGACAGGAAACCTCCCAGCATGCGTTCCTGGGTCCAGCTCATGGCCCCACGTGCCCCAGCACCGGAACCCCATCCCGTTCCCAATCCTTCGGGTACCAGCACCTCCGGGAGAATTCACAGTATCTGAATTCATGTTTAAACACTGATTGTTTGGGTAAATGCTTAAAGGTCCCTCGCTGTCCTGGGGGGGCGGTGCAGGGTGCTGAGAGAGAAGCTTACTGGTCACCCCCACAGCAGCATGAGCAGGTCAGGGAGGGGCAGTCCCAGCACTGATCCCCGTAACCCCAGGACTTTGGCTTCTCATTCCAGCATCTGTCTCTACACCTGGGGCACCCTGAGGCATGCTTTTTAATTATTCTGCTTGTTTGGTGCATAGGCTTGTTTCTGGTGAGGGGTGGATGTGAGGGGCTCAAGGCAGGGGGTGGGCCAGGCAGGCTCCAAGGAAACCTGGCACTGAACCTAGGTGGCCAGAGGACCTGGAGGAAACCAGAACAGAGAACACGTGGGAGTAGAGGGCACGTGCTGTCCCCAGAGCCGCAGGGCACAGTGGGCCTGATCTTGGACAGACTCCCTCTGTGACCAAACCAGAGTCAAGGTTCTAGGAGCCCCTTCTCCCAGAAGCCTGGACCTTGACCTTGGCTGGCTCTCCCTGTAGGACCCTGTCTTAGCCTGGATTCTGCAAAATCCTCTCTACCCAGCCCGCTGGGCTTCCACCCTCCAGCAGCAAGAATCCTGTGGAGCCAGGATAGCAAGAATCCCCCTCCCCTGACATCCGCTGACATTCAGGAACTTTCCATCCACGGACCGTCCCTCTGCTCTGGGCTCTCCGCGGCTGCCACAGGACCAGATGAGGTCTGTCTTTCCCACCTTCAGCTGACGCCTGCCTGTCTCTGACGCCTGTCCTGTGGGTTGTCCCGGAAGCAACCCACTGGGACTCAGCTGACACCCCGTTATCTTCAAGACAGCGGAAGGGATTCTGTGTTAAGCGTCGTCGCACTCACCCTGCACTGAGACCATCCTGGGAACAGCAACGAAGTCAGAACTTGAGATTTCTCCCTTAGCCTAGTTAGCGGGCCCTGAACGCTGCTCCCCGTCACACACGCTCCAGATGGCCTCACCAGGAAACAGCCAGTACCAACTGGTTCTCCCCACTGTGGGATCCCTGGATCCCTCGTCCCTGCTTGCGTGCATACCAACAGGACGACGGCGCTGGTGAGTGGGAGTGCTCCCTGCACCCACGTTTACTCACCACCAAGGGCTCCCGGAGTTAACCTGAACTCCTTGTTACGTAACATTCCACACACATACAGAAGCAGGCAGAACAGCACGATAAGGTCCCCCACCCGGCTTGCCAGCGCTGCTCCAACCACAACCCCCCATACCCCCCAGTGGGACCAACACTGGACTTGTGAGTCTGAGATCATTCTGGATTCATACGCGGAGGTCAGGAATTATACAGAGATGCTCTATGGACACCGGGGTACAGGCTTCGGCGCAAGTGTCAGTGTATTTCTTCGGGATAAAAACTCAGGGCTCCTCGTCGAATCACATGTATTGACGTGCAAAGGTTTTTTAAGGCAAGTGCCAGACTGTCTCCACGGAAAGGCTGCACGTGTCCCACCCCCACCAGCAGGACAGGAGAGTTCCAATTCCTCCACTTCTTGCCAGCACTCGGTGTTGAAACTATCTTTCATTTTACCCGATACGCTGGGTCCACCAGCGATCTCGTGCGTTTCCCCAGCGGTGATGATGCTGGATGTCTGTAGCGTGCGTATCTGCCGTCCGTCCATCTTGTTCAGGGAGAGGTCTCCTTGGGGCTCCTACCCGCTTTCTGATCAGGTTATTTCTTCTTCTACTGCCGAGTATTTTGAGTGCAGAATCTTCTCTCGGTCTGTGGTCTGCCTTTTCACCTCCTGGCAGGTTCTTCCTATAGAAAATTCTTTCAGTTTTGATCAAGTCCTACTTTACCAATTTTCCCTTTTACGGATTGCACTTTGTGTGCTAATCTAATTAAGCCTTGAGTAGCCTGGATCCCAAAGATTTTCTGCTATGTGTTTTTCCTTAAAGTTTTATAGTGTTATATTTGTTTATGATCTCTTTTTAAGTTAACTTCAGTATAAAATACAAGACTTTGGCTCATGTTCATTTTTTTTTTTTTTTTTCCGACAATGAGCACCATTTGTTGAAAGGACGGTTTCGCCTTCATTGACTTATCTTGCATATTTTCCAAAAGAAATCAGTTGGCAGATTCGTGTGGGTGTATCTTTGGGTTTCCCATTCTGTTTCCCTGGTCTTGTGTCCATCCCTTGCCCCACACCACACAGTCCTCATTTCTGTGGTTACCTAGAAAGTCTGGAAAGTCATCAATCCATGCCTCTCACTTTATTCTTTTTTCAAAATGATTTTAGCTAGTCTACTTCCTCTGTATCTCTGCATACACTTTAAAATTGTCTTGTCTATAAAAATAATCTTGCTGGGATTTTGATAGGAACTGTGTTAAAACTGTGTATCAGTTTGGGAGGAAACAACATCTTCACCAGGGTCTTCCAATCCATGAACATGGTATGCCATTCCATCTGTTTAAATCATTGATTTCTTCCACTGACACTGTGAAGTCTTCAACAGACGAGTCTTGCATATTTTCTTAGGTTTATGCCATATATATATATATTTTTTTGTTTGGTTGGTTGGTTGGTTTTTTGATCTATTATGAATGGCACTGTATATTTAATTTAGGTCTTACACATTTACTGCTGGTCTATGCAAATATAATTGATTTTTGTGTGCATCTCCTGGATCCTGCAATCAGCTGATGTCCCTTACTTGTTCTGGGAGGTCTTCTTCCTAGATTCCTTGGAATTTTCCGCATAGATAAAATTGTGAATCTGCGAAAAGGGACAGTTTTATTTCTCCCTTTCCACTCTGTGGCCTTGTGCCCCCTCTTCTCGTGTGACAATCCTATAGAATTTCCAGCATTATGTGTGAGCTGTACAGTTTTAATAGATTCTATTAGGTTGAGGAAGGTCCCATCTGTGCTACTTTGCTGGGAGTTTATAGTCAGAACGGATGTAAATTTTGTCAAAAAAATTTTTCTTTGCATCTATTGATGGAAATTCATCTGGGCACCTGGGTGGCTCAATGGGTTAAAGCCTCTGCCTTCGGCTCAGGTCATGATCTCAGGGTCCTGGGATCGAGCCCCGCATCAGGCTCTCTGCTCAGCGGGGAGCCGCCTGCTTCCCTTCCTCTCTCTCTCTGCCTGCCTCTCTGCCTGCTTGTGATCTCTGTCAAATAAATATAAAAATCTTAAAAAAAAAAAGCCCTCATGGCTATTTTTTTCTTTATCCATTAAATATGATGGATGATATTGATGGAATTTGAAATATCAAAAGAGCTTTGCATCCCTAGAGTAAATCCCACCTGATAAAAGTGTGTAATTTTTTAATATACACTATTATCCTATTTCCTTGGGTTTGGTTAAGGGATTTTGTGTCTGTTCATAAGGGATAATGGCCTCTTGTTCCTTTTTTGTTCTCTTTGTCTGATTTTGGTACCAAGAAACACTTGCTCAATGGAATGAACTGGGATGTGTTCCTTCCCCTTCATTTCTGGAAGAGGTTGTGGAGAATTAGTGTTAATTCTTTACATGTCTGGTTGAATTCCCCAGTGGAACCATCAGGGCCTGGAGAATTCTTTGGGGGCAGGGGGAATGTGTATGTCATGGATGAATTTCCTCACTAGCTACAGGGCATCCAAAGTGCCTAGTTCACACTGAGCGAGTTGTCACGGTGCATCGTCATGGTGAACCACTACGTACAGTGCTGCCGTCTTCTTCCTGTCTTCAGGCTGTGCAGTGAGGGGACCCTTTCGTTCCTGATATTAGCAATTTGTTTCTTCCCTATTTCTCGTTCCTCTTTGGAAAGACTGACCAACTCTATCATCTCCAAGAAACTGCTCTTTTGTAATTTCTTTTTTCTATTATTTCCTCATTCATAATTTCAGTGATTTGTTTGTATTTTAAATATTTTCTTCTTTAAAAATATTTTTTTCTTTCTGGGGCTCTTGGGGTTACCTGCTTCTTCTTTTTCTAGGTTCTGGAAGCAGGTATTCAAACTCTTCATTTCAGATTTTCTCCTTTCCTAACGTATATGTTTACTGCCATGAGTGTTCCTCTCACAGCTCTCTTGGAGCTCTGTCCTACAACTTGTGAAATATTTTACTTTCATTTTATTCACTTCGGTATACTTTGTGATTTTCCCCGAGATTTTCTCTTGGACCCACGAATTAGCTGCAAGGGGGCTGCATCACTTCCAGGCATTTGGACATCTTCCTGTTACCTTTCTGTTACTGGCGTCTGGTCGCATTCCCTGCGTGGCACCCATTCTCTCTGCTCTGCGGAAGCCTGTTCCACAGCCGGGGATGCGGTCCATCTGGGTTCCGTGGTCCCGGGGCCTGGGCCAGTCCACTGTGCAGCTGCCTGGCATCTGCCTGACATACCGCCAGGAGGGAACAGGAACGCCACATTTACTCCATGCCAGGAGGCCAACACCACCCTCCTGACGCGGGTTTAAAGCAAATACTTTCACGCACACACACGGTGGCACCTGGCGCTCAATGACACAGATCCAGGCACGTGTTAGATGCCGAGCACATCCCACCCCGACCCTGTGCGCAGGTCACAGATGAGGCATTCTTGTGTTTGCAGATGAGGCAACCGGCTCAGCGGGTCACTAACTACGTGCGACACAGCTATTCCGTGACCGGACTCAAGTCAGGGCCCTCTCCAACCTGATGGTGTAGAACAAAGCACACCTGGCCGGGGGGAGGCTGGCCAGTGCACAGTCCTGGCTTTGCCCCCTGCCCGCTGTGTGGCTTGGGTGATGTGCTGGGCCTGTGTCCATTTACCCACGGCAGGTACAGCGAACCCCACAATGAGACCGCAAGAGGAGAGAAATCACGCGGCAAAGACCACAGGGCAAATGTCATCTACACACGCATGAGCTGCCGCGGTCCCAGCACACGGGACTGCCGCATGCAAGCAGGGTCCCCGCGTTCTGCCAGGCTGGTGGCCCCTCAGAAGTCCATGCCGTGTGTGTGTGTGTCTCTGAGCCCTTTGTGGACCAACAGCATCGGGGACGGTCCGATTAAAAATCCAGAGGACTCCCAGGTGTCCTTTGGATGCACCAGCTGCCCCTTGAGCACGTTCGCCTTTCCTATCCGAGCTCAGAGCCCTGCTTCGCCCACGCAGGGATGCACACACGGAAGGCTTTAGGGACGTGCCGGCTGTGCTGGGTGTGCAGACCGTGCACCACACACAGACATGTCAGTCACAGTGCCCACGCGCCTGATGCCCCAGAGCTGGCACCCCTGCTGAGTATGCCAACCTCCTGCCTTCCCAGGCCTTTCTCAAGTCCCAAAACGTTCCACATTCCCCTCGTGCTTCTCTACACAGTGAGCCTAGAGGCCCAGTCAGGGGCTGCTCCTCAGTCTGAAGGTTTTTTCTGGTATTTTCTTTCTTCGGGCTCATCACCCATGTCCCACGGCCGTCACCGGCAAAGCTGGTGTTAATACACTGAAATGAGCCCTGGGTCACGGTCAGTTCCCAGAGGAGAGGCGAGTGGAGGTGGAAGCCGTGTCCCTGTGTTTGTTGCACCTACGTCATTCCGATGCAAGACAGACACACGACGCCGTGCGTGCGTCCCCGCCGGTGTGATGCTTCCACAGCCACACATGCACGAACCACACCGCACACCCTGCCTTGCCCGCGGGTCAGCCCCACCTTCCAGGAAAGGCCGGCGGGTTAACTGCTCCGCACATAAAGAGAATCATGTAAGGTCTTAAAGCCAATGGGAACTTCGAGGACAGCCCTTCCTGTAAATGACACTCAGATCCGGTTTTCTCTGGGGAAAGAAGGGACACGGCACCGGCCGTCCTCACTGCGACCTCCATGGGGTGCCCGAGGACCCCTCCCGGAAGGCTCGTGGGCCCTCCCCAGGGCAGAGAGGAGCAGCAGAAAGCAGCTAGGAGCAGAGAAGAAAGATTTCAAAACGCACACAGGGCTTCAGCTCCACACCCCACCCCATGCCTGAGGCCGGGCTGTCCTGGACACTCAAGGCAAGGGCGGTGTCCGCAGAAAGAGGTGCCGACCAGAGCCATTGTTGCTGCCCTGTTGCCGTCCCCTCACCTGGGCCCACGTGCCCTTGAACTCCCTGCCGAGCACGGGGGACGTGTGCCAGGGCCGCAACAGACGCGTCCTCAAGGTCGTTGCCCCCCTGGGGAGATCCAGGACCGTGGGTGGCGGGGGTGGGGTCTCGGGCAGCCCTGAAGCACAGAGCCGGGCTCGCTGACCCCGCAGGGCCCAGTTCCTCTGTAAAGGGTGGGGCGGGCATTCCAGCGGCTGCTTCCAGCTCCAAGGAACAGTAGGGGGAGGTCAAAACCGGGACACTGCACCCCGAGCGCCCACGAGCTTTCCTCTTGCTCGTAGGTCGCCGGCCGTGGTTAGCCCCCAGGGGGCTGCACTCCCCAAGCTTTTTGAGGTGCCCAAGACGTGGCGCCCACGGAAACATGTCCACACAAGCCGCTGCCGCAGCGGAGGAAAGGAGGGATTCTCACCGGGAGCGCCTCTGTACAGACCATCGGCGCTGCCCGCCTGCGGCCCGAGCGGGGTGAAGGGCGCATAATGTGGGGGTGTTGTCACTGGAAAAGAAAGCAAAGTTCTGTCGCCGTGTCCTCCCCGAAGGTGTGTGGCTGTTCACCATGCGGGCGCGGTGTCTCGCTTACCATACGGTGTTTCTGGAGACACGGGAAACGCCGGCGTGGGAGAGGCGGAGGCAGCGCTGCCCTTGGTTGGTGTGAAGGTCCTGCCGCTGATCCCGCTGGGGTCTGGGGGGTACGCGGCGGCCACCGTCTGGAATGGGCACGGAGAGTCAGGAGAAGGCCACCCCCTGACGACAGGCCCGGCTGGCCCACACGTGGGGACGGCGGCCAGGGCACCATGTGCAGCACAGCCATCGGCAGCGACCATGAAGAACTTCAGTAACTCAAAGGAAGGGGGAGTCCCTGCGGCCCAGCCACCTGCGACCGCGTGGAGCCCACAGAGAGGGGCGGGCACCCGGTGGAGAACGGGACAAAACCCATTCCTGCTCATGGGCAGTGAGACCAGGGCACGGAGAAAAAGCAAAAGGACTTCTCCAAATAGTCCCTTTCTAAGCTATTCTGGGCTCCAAGTTTCCACCTGGACAATGGGAAAACACTGATGGGGATGTGCTCATCGTTCGGGGTTCGACCTACCTTACTACATTCTCATTAAAGCCTGGAAATGCTCTGTGGATCCCACCACGGGGGCCACGGCCATGCTGACCGTCTTTCTTCCTGCTTCCCTTCCGTGGCCTGAGACCACGGGCAAGTCCATGTCCTCCCTGGCCACCACCGTGCACCCTCGAACCCCCTGCAAGCTCCCGCCTCCCGCCTCCCCACACTGTGCAGTCTGAGCGATGAGGCCCAGCAGAGCCCATGGTGGCCACGCCGTGCCTTCTGGGGCCAGGGCTGCACACCTGGGCTCTCCCAACCGCACTCCTGCCTTTCCGGGAGAAACCCCGCCTGCGAGATGGGTGGCAACAGGACCACAGTCAGGAATGGGGACCTGTCCAGCTACCAGGGGGATGGTGCCTACCTCCTTGGCATCTGCTGGAGAAAGGAAAGGCGCCAGACCTGTGGCCTGGTCTGCACCTGGGGTCTTCCCCCATCCACATTTGGAGAAGGCTGGCTGCCCCCCAGCATCGTTGTCATACTGCCCGAGGCTCAGCTTCCGGAATCTTCCACCCAGCGGCTCGTCCCCCGAGGAGCCTGACAAGAGACACACACGTGGACTGCAGGTGCTTTTCCCATAGCAGAGGACAGAGTCCTTAATTAAAAGCTGACTACAAATTCCCAAATTGACACTTATTTTTCCTAGTTCCAGTACCTTTTCAGCTCCCACTGCCCATTCCCCTCCCCCTGCCCCTGGCGACCTCTGGTCTTCCCAGTTCTGGATGTTTCCTAGAAACAGAATCATTCACTGGGTGTCCTCTGCTCTCTGGCTTCCGTTGCCAAGCGTGCTGTCCCAGCCTGTCACTATGGGAACCCACTTTTGTTCATTTCCCTCTTCTCCCAGCATCATTCCCAGAAGGGGTCTGTGTGCCTCTGCTTCCCGCTGCCTCGCACAATCCAGCGCTGTGGAAGCACGAGGGAGAGCCCGTGAGGCCGGGATGGAGCCCACCCCCCGTCCTGGACCGTGCACGGAGGATTCTTGGGGGCCGCTACGCTGTGGTCTGCACGCCGGCTGTATCACTTTCACAGTCAGAAAAACAAGATGCCGGACATCGTTGGAGTTCAACAGCAAAACCCCTCAAACCTCTTTTCTGAACTGTATTGAAGAATCGGCAACATCCACCTGCCCGAGCCCATGTTTCTCCTTTTCCGTGAAGAAGCCACGGGGAAAGTGGAGCAGGAGACCAGAGGCAGGCGGGACAGACTCAAGCTAAAGCAGCACCACGGGAACCGGTGGGTGCGCTCAGCCCTCCCCCCAGCGGGGGTCCCTTCTGAGAGGGACCATGGGGAAAAGGGGCAACAAGCCCCGGGCTCCCTCGGGGGACATCCTGCGAGCACCAGGCCCCGGATGCTAAACCCTGGACGCCTCCTTCTCATCTCCGCCCCCCCGCACAGCCCCAGCCCCACACTCCTGTTCAGACACCCCCCGCCCTGCTCTTCCCAAGCGCTCGTCTTCCCAGCCAGTAGCTGGGACACGGGGACCTCACCAGCCCCTCAGTCACAGAGGATGCTGCAATCGATGCAGAAAACACGGCAGCCCGGGACCAGAGAGTCCGCAAAATCACTGGGGACCCACGCATCCACCCACAGTCCTGGTCACCAGAGTGCTGGCCTAGGCGCAGCTCTTCCTCCAATGAGTGCCATGAGCCCGTCCCACTGGGTGACCCAGCGGCCCCTCGGCTGTAAGTTCACGTCTTCACTCTGGTCTCTTTTCCTCCTGCCACCAGACACCACATACCCTGGGCCTTGGGGTCCACCCCCCAGGCTTAAAGCCAGGTAGGTGTCCCCGGGAGACCCTCTCAGGGCCGTTCCCAAACACCAGCATGTCTCATTTTTGCAAATCCACTTCATTCCCAGGGAGGGGGTGGTGCTGGGGTCAAGGACAGGATAGACACCCCCCGCTGAGCCTGCAAACCCTGTGTCAGCTTGGCCTTGGCCAAGCTCCAGGAGACTCAGATTCACTGTGGGGTGCAGGGGCTCGCAGGCTGGGTCATTCGGTCATTCTGTGGATACGCAGGGACGGAGCGTGGCTGTGATCCGTCATCAGCCCCAGGACGGAAGGCGTCTCAGCCCCTGGCACGCCCGCTCACCCAGTCTTTGACGGATGCGACTTACAGCCGCTGTCACCAGAAGGTGCGGGGAGGCCCAGGGCAGGGAAATTCCCGGGTACCTGGACGTCCCCGCTGAGCCCCCAAGGGAAGCCCAGGAGTCAGGCCAAGACCGTGGGGTGCCCACAAAGCGCTTCGCAGCAGGACTGAATTCAGCCTGACCTGGGAGTTCAGCATTGTGGTGGCCCACTGCCACGGAGTCCCCAGAGCGGCAGGAGGGGACTGGCTCAGATTACTCAATAAAACCCTGGATTAAACAACAACAACAACGACAAAAAACCCAGAAGCCCCTTGACAAGTCTGCACCTGTTGGTAAATACACCGATCTTTGGGAACTCAACACCCGTTTGTATCTTCCTTACACTCCAACAGGGCGATTCAGACCTCTGGAGGTGACAGTCTGGTCTTGTGCGCAGGTGAAGGACTTGAGAACTCACAAGGTGGGGTCCCGGCCCCTCCTCTGCCCTGTCGAAATCAAGCCCAGACCAGGCATCACCACCCTGATCCCCAGCACAAGACATCCGTCCAGCTTCCAAATTCCACAACATGGCTGGAAAAGGTTTGTACCAGCCCTCCGGGTGGGCGGGGTCAGCCCTCCGGGTGGGCGGGGTCAGCCCTCCGGGTGGGCGGAGCACAGAGCCATAAATACAAAACAGCCATTCTCAAACTTGGCTGCACATTAGAATAGCATTAAAATTCCTGGTGCTCAGACCTCACCCCTTCCCTGGGAAGGCAGAACCCGCGGGAGTGTGGCCCAGAGCCTGGCATTCTTCTAATAACTTCCTGGTGCCCCTGACTCATGACCACGCCGAGCAGAGAGGCAGGTCTCCAGCGGGAACTCTAAGAAGTTCCAAACGTGGGGGGCATTTAAAATCATTCTGATGCCCCCATCGAGGCCCAGGTCAACACACGCCGGCCCTCTGGAGGCAGACGCTGTCTCCGCATCTGGTAATGCTCCCAGGTGACTGCTCTCTGTAACCCAGGGGGCCATCTGCGGCCCCGGAAAGTAAATGGAAACCTCCGAGAACACGCCCTTTGTCGGATCTGGGCCCTTAGAATGCGAAGTGCCCAGAAGCCATTTATTTACCTCCAGACAACCTCAGAAGAATGAAGTGTTGGGTCATACAGGCAAGCACACTGAGTTCTGGAAACTCCCTTGCATTCCTAGGAGTGAGGACAAACAGCAGCCAAAGCCTGCCCCACAGCTGTGGTCGTGGCAAGCCTCCCCAGTCCAGCTCCTTCAACTAGACACGTGCATCTTCTCAAGAGAGGATGGGCGAGGTCAAAGGACCCGCTCCGCACGACAGTGAAGGTGCCCGGCTGAAATGTCCCCAGAATGGCTCCAGGAGCCTTATTCTCCCTAAGCTGCCACAGGGACTGCCCGTCCCTGCCACCTGCAGGGTATATCGGCGAAGAGCTAGGAGACGTTTGTTAGAAATTCCCAGCACTGGCCAACACTCAAGACTGTAGCAGAAGCAGCCTCCAGCAGCAGAGACCTCTCTTTCTGGGTCCCTGGCCACCCTCTGTGGCCCCATCCCCACACCAGGGGAGCCCATGGGAATGGGCTGCCGCTGGCACCACGAGGCCAGGGGGCCAAAGAAGTCCGGCCTGTCTTTTGGATTGCAAAACTGAAAATCCTTTTCACTGGGAAATACCGAACCCCTTGGTTAGGTCACATTTCTTCCCAAAAGGTGCACTTAAAATGGAAAGGATGTGTCCCAAAAGCTAGAAGGCCATCCTTCCAATATGAGAAATGTTAGCCATCCTCCTCCCACTGTTCACTCAAAATCAGACAGGACCTCAAGCAAAAATGTACGAAGCCACACAGGGACCAAAAGGCAAATTCCCCACCTGACTCACTGAAAACACCAAAGGCAGAGTCTGGTGCCTGGCTTTGGGTCCCTTCTGCCTCTTCGAATATATTTTCCCTTTGAATGATTTGTCCCCTCCCCAAAGCACTAGGTCTCGCTGGCCTGCTCCTGAAATATGCCGTCTTTCAGCAACCTTAGCTTTTTTTTTTTTTAAAGATTTTATTTATTTGTCAGAGACAAAGAGAACAGGAGTGGGAGGAGGGGCAGAGGGAGAAGCAGGCTCCAGGCTGAGCAGGGAGCCCAACGCAGGGCTCCACCTCAGGACCCTGGGATCATGACCTGAGCTGAAGGCAGACGCTTCACCCACGGAGACCCCCAGGCATCAGCAACCTTAGCGGGACACAGGAAGGTCACCGGAGCTGTCCACTTCAGGACCACCCTCGGGACAGGGAGGTGCAGGCCGGTGCCTCTGCCAGCTGCCCCCTCTGGAGAGGTCGTGACCTCTCTATCCAGACACAAAAGACCTTACCAGCCTTACCCAGGGGTTAAGTAAATGACAGTTGTCTGTAAGTGACGGTGCACACGGCCATTAGGGGATCGCATCCGTGTGGACCCACTAGTTCTTAGCACATCCACGCCAGAGCTTCGGGAAACAAGCCACCCACGTCAGACGCCAGGGGGGTCTCCAGAGCGAACTTTTCAACATCGGAGGGGGTGGTCCCTTGACAAGTTAAATCAAGAAGGGCCATGTGGCCCTGGGGCTGGGCCACATGGCCCTTCTTTAACTTGTTTCAAGCACTGAAAACATTCAGGGGCGCCTGGGGGGCTCAGTTGGTTAAGCTCCTAACTTCAGCTTAGGTCATGATCCCGGGGTCCTGGGATCGAGTCCCAAGTCGGGCTCCGCACTCACAGGGAGCCTGCTTCTCCCTCGCCCCCTGCCCTCCCCCTTCTCTTCTGGAGCTCTCTCTCCTTCTCGCTCTGCCTCAAATAAAATCTTAAAAAAAAAAAAGAACTGAAAGCATTCAGGGTGTTCACGGCAGTGCTATTCTCAACGGCCAAAGCGCGAAGCGACGGATCTATGCCCGGGTGAGCGGTACACACACTGACGATCACCCCGCGGATGCAAGGCAGCCTCACAGAGGAAGGGCGCGCGCACACGCAGCCGCCTGGACCAGCGCCGAAAAGCGGACGCTCGGTGAAAGAAATCAGACACACGCCGCGCACGCCCATTAAACGAAATGCCTAGCACAGGCAAATCCAGGGTCGGAAGGTAGATCGGAGCAGCCGGGGCAGGGCTGAGAGACAGGACTGACCGCTAACGGGGACCGCACAATGCACAAGTCCCCGAACTTGGGGCTTTAGAAAACCGCCACGGATGCACCCCCTGGCCTTGCTGAGCGGCTCAGAGGCAGCCATCCTGGTGTTGACATGACCTTGGGTTGCTGCACGTCTGTGCACGTCTCCTGCATGGAAAACAAGGCGTGCAGGGCAATGACGTCAGACTGCTTTCGGAGTGCCCCCGCACCCTCACGTTCTCACCCTGGACCCCTCTGTTTGGGGTTTAACATCTAACGTCGATGGGTGGGCTTTCCGGGATCCATGATTCAACGTTACCACTTCTCAGGGCACCCAGGTGGCTCAGTCTGGGAAGGGTCTGACTCTTGAGCTCAGGGCAGGTCTTGATCTCAGGGTCACGAGTTCAAGCCCCACCATGGGCTCTGTGCTGGGCGGGGAGCCTGCTTAAAATAAAAGCTGCTCCTTCTCATTGCTCGGAATTCCCCTCGGTATGAACAGGTTCCCTGACTCAGTATTAACACGGTGGATGGATCCTGTCATCGTGGGCTCGGGTCGAGGTAACATGGACAAAATATTTGGCAACGTGAAGCAAGGAGCCCTTGAGAGATGGGAAAAACAGAAAAAATGGCTTCCTGCCATCTGGGGGACCATACCTCTCACAGACTGCGTCCTTTCTTTTGCTACCTGGGCATCATCAGGCAAAGTTTCCCCCACCTGAAGGATGTGACCCGAGAAACCTACCTACATGCTGGGCTGCAGGGAGGGGCGCACACTCCCAGGGCGTCAACCAGAGCAAGAGAGAGCCACAGAGGCACAGAGGGAGTCAAACACCCCAAAACCCACCCTCCCACCTCAGCCCCTTTCACGAGGTGAAAGCTTTCCAGCAGGATTCTCTTCTGTCTTGCGGGCAGGGACAGGCTCCCTACACTGTCCTGTGACGAGCCTCTTGAATTCAGCAGAGCAACACGGGTCCTTGGAGAGTCACTGCCTTCCTGCCAGCACCACACCCCTCTGAGAAACATCACTGTGAGCCAGGACACAAAGAGACTTTCTGGCTGGTGGCAGAGTCAGAGGTTAGTGGAATAAGGGCTCAGCCGCGGGGCGCACAGTCAGACAGATGGAAGCTCTGGTTACATGCCATGGTAGACACAGAGATCACGGGTGACTCAGAGAAGCTGAAGCATGATGCCTGGGACAGCACAGGCACTTACTTACAAGCGCCTGCCGTCCCTGCTACCATCATCGACACCATTATCACGCCAGTGGTCACCACCACCACCATCACCATCATAACCACCGTCATCACCATCATCATCGTCCCCATCAGCATCATCACCTTCATCGTCGTCACCACCACCACCACCACCATTAATACAGTGCTGGTATCGAGTCGACTTTCTCGGGAAATGCTCAGCTCTCACATACAACCTTCCTCCCAGAAGTAACCAGACCCACGGTGTGTGTGCGGCCAGTCATGAGCCGTGAGGACACGCAGCAGTCTCCAAGAGTAGCTATGGGGAATTCCCAGCTTCCTAACACCAGGTAACTGGTGGTCTTTCTTAGGATCAGTCCGCATTCTACAAAGAGTGAGGGATTCTACCTGCCTCCAGATGCTGAGGTCCCTGCACCCAAGTATTTGCTACGGGAGAATTGCATCTGAGGCACAAGGCAGACCAGGCAGGGTCTCGCTGGAAGGTACAGCACCTGGGAACTTGCCCACCCCTTTCCTGTCTGAGCAAGACTCAAGGTGGCTCAGGTGAGACACATGTCGATGGGGCCAAGCCTCAAGCACACAGACACAGACACGATGCACCTGTCAGGTGACGTGTCCGGTGACAGCCACCATGCTGGGACCGCCATGGTGCCTTTCAGACTCGCCAGTCCTCCTGGCTTGGCCACATGTGCCTCAGCTCAGCTGAGCAGCCCTGGCCTCCCCACTGAGGCTCAGCACAGGGTTCCTGCATTGCCAAACCTCGAACATGCCAGGACTCACAACCAGTTGGTTAGGGACTGTGCCCCTCTGTGTTGAGGCCCTGCTGGGCCCGGATCCCCTCACCCCCACCATCCTTCCCCATGCCTGAGTCTCCTGCCCTCTCGGGCCTACCAGACCCATAAGCAGCCCCCCACTCCCTGCAAGGCCAGCCAGGTGCATAGCTGCTGACCCGTCCACACAAGGCTGTGCCCAGGGGCCCCCCATCCTTTCTGCGGCCCTCCCCCCAACCCAGGGACGAGCCCAGCACTCCTCTGCAGGCCCCGTCCCATAAGACACAGACGCAGACAAGTGTGCATCCCATGGGACTCCCACTCACCTTGCCGCACAGAGGCCCTGCCCGGGCCCTCTCCTATGTCCTGCAGGCGGCTTGCCCGTAGCCCACCGCCCCCGCTGTCAGGGGGCAGGGGGCCGTTGGCCTGGCTGCCCAGCGTGTTCATGTGGGTGGGGATGGGCTCGAAAGTAGGGTCCAGCTCCAAGATGAGCCTGTTGAGCTGCTCGATGGACTGGTCGATGTCCAGGGTGGGTGAGCCCGGGGAGGGGTCCGCGCTCGGCTCCTGTCCAGTCCCATTCACGACTCTGACGTCTGGAAATCTGGGCTTGAATGCTCTGCCTGGAGGGGGCCGCTGTGCATCGGGGACCTGGGGCCCGGGACCCAGGCTCCTCTGGAGGGCCGTTCTGCTGCCTGACCCCCGAGTGGGGGTGACTGGAACCCTGGGCTGGGACTGCACCAGGCCAGAACCGTCCTCCGGGCGGCGGCCCACAAGCCTGGCCTCGGCGTCGGGCGCGAAGCCGTACTGGTGGGCGGTCACCATCTGCTGCTGGCGCACCCAGGTCTGCGTGGAGTAGCCGCTCTGTCCGTAGGCCTGCGTCTGGGTGGACACCGAGGGCCTCCGGAGCACTGGTGGCGGCTGCTTGCGCTCTCGGGTCCCGAACGCCCGCTCCCGCTCATACAGGGGGTCCACGCCAAGGCTCAGGTCAGGGGCAAGGCTGCCATGGGCGTCCTCGCCAGGGTTGCTGCCAAACCCGTCCGACAGGAGGGAGTTCTGGCTGCTTTGGTGGCAGGCAAAGGGGCCCTGGTGGGCTGACGGGTGGCCCTCCGAGGAGGACAGAGTCCCGATGCTGTCAACACTGTGCAGGTCATGGCCAGGCATCTCGTCGTCCAGAATATCCGTCTCCCGGTCCTTGAGTGTGGCGTCTCCGTTCACGTGCACCTGAGCTGGCACAACGTGGCGTGTCCCGCCGTACTTGCTGGGGGCATCCGTCATATCCTTGATGGGGCTTCCCGAATCCTCCAGGCCAAAGCCACTGAGCAGCTGGTCCAGCTCAGCCTTCTCCTGGGGGCTCAGCCCCCTCCTGGACCCCACGGCAAGGGCCTCCTCGGTCCTGTCGGTCCTGACGGAGGCGGTGGAGTGGCCGGAGTCGCTGCTGACGGACAGGGTGTGGTCGCCGTGGTCCGGGCTGCTGGAGGTGGGGACGCCTGGAGACCCACCTGGGACGCCGGGATCCGAGGCACTCTTTTTCCTCACCTTGGCATAAAGACTGCCATCGACGGGGCCCTGTGTGTGCGGCACTGGGGGAGGAAACGGGAGACAGGTGGTAAGTCATGGCTGGAAAAGGAGCTCAGGCCACCGGGATGCATGTGTCCATCCTCCCGAACAAATGAACTCCTGACAGACACCTCACCGTAATGGGGGCGAGGACTCCTCGGGGCCCCCAAAGTCTACCCACACCCCAGTAACACGAGCATCAGCAAAAGCAATTCAAAGAGTCCAACAGCTTTGGGACACAGGACCCTTTCTTTCTACCTTTCTGTGCAAAAAGAGCCATCACTTAGAGAACCTTTCAAAATCTCTGCACTCAGGAGTCATCTTGCCCCGAGGGCTCAGAGTTAACGTCTAATGTCGTCATTAGTCTACATGCTGGGTACAGCTGAGCTCCTAAGCTCCTGGGAATGCAGAAGCAGGACACAGGGTGTGCGGGCCCTGAACCTCATGGGGAGAGAGAGAGGCAGAACTCGTCTGCAGACTTCCCAATAGCACAGCATCCCTCCACGGAGAAGGTCCAGCAAAGACACAGCAGGACGCAGGAGACAGGAAGCAGATCTTCTGCACTGGCCTCCGCCCGCCAGGACAGTCGGGAACCAAGCAGGGCCGAGGCAGGGGCGGGAAGAGCGCGGCTCTCTTCCGCTTTTACTACTTCCGACCCTGGCTTCCACCTGCTGCTGGGCAGCTGGGCAGAGCCTGGGGCCCGGGACCTCCTCTGGTCTCCCACAGGGACACGGCAGGTGGAGCGCGACAAGGGGGCTGTCCAGGGTGGTTTCCACACTCTCTGGTCACCGGGGAGCCACCGTGGATCTGCGGCAACCGGGCCCCCGGAGGAACCAGCCCCAGACCTGGGCTCTAGGCCCCGGCGTGCGGGGTACCCTGGCACAGTCAGCGGCTCCCAGCGGTTTTGGAAATGCTGGGATGACAAGACAGGACTGAGACCTGTGGGGTATCACGGGTTCTTGTGTGGATGGGCAGGACGAAGACAGCGTGCGACCGCACCGACCCGCAGCCACAGCAGAGCAGGGAGGGGGAGGACCCAGAAGATCCCGTGAAGACACGGCGTGGTGGGAGCTCGAAGGGCAGGGGCTGCACTCCGACTCGGGGTCCCAGGGCGACGGACCAGGAGCCCTGGCTGCATTCCGGAGCACCTGCTCGAGGGCAGATGCCTGCTCGCCCGGATTACTGCAGGACGGCTGTCTAGTGAACTAACTCGTTCCTTCCTCCCGAGTACAGAGCTGAAGCTCCGCAGGAACTGGCCACTGGCCGAGGTCAGGCAACTGCTGGGAGGTGGAGGTGGGACCAGAACTCAGGCCGCTTGGACCCTGGGCACCAGCGGAAAGGACCCCACAGAGATCCCGAATTCCATGGCTCCCAGAGGAGGGGCTTTCGGGGCCCGACACGCATTCAACTCGGCTTCTGTGGGAGACCCCCGGGGCCAGGAGGGGATCTTCTTTAAGACCTGCCGAGCATGCACCTTCCCTCTGTCAGCAGAGTGCAAAGCCGGGGGTGGCTGTCGTCCACACCACTCCCCGCCCCGTGACAGAGACAAAGGGGTCAGAGCAGTCCAGGCCAGTGGGTGAGGGGCTGCGGCACAGCCAGGCAGGCGTCCACAAGTTCTAGACACGCAACTTATGCTGCCACAGTTGTGTGTCCGTGACATCCACGTCCGGCTCCCCAAATCCCACTTAAATGCAGACACCATGACTTAAAAAAGGAAGCCAGCAAAGAGAGGTACAGAAGTTCTTCTAATTGACAATGGGACACTGGGCAAAAGTACCATTAATCATTCTGAGTCAGAACCCCTTGGCCAGACCCATGAAGAAGGGTCTACATGACATGGTCAAGGGTAGGAAACCCCCTTGCCTGGGGCGTTGTGAGTACCCCTATCGTTATCTTTACTAGCGGGAGCCCTGTCAAGAGAATAACAAACGTGTTACAGGAACATCATTACTGCAGACCCAACCCCAGCCCCACGCAAGGCCCAACGCTCAGGACAAGGGATCCTCAGCTCCCGGGCTTGGGAAGGGGGCCTGGGAGCCTCCCCACGGGCAGCACAGGGATGGGACGCAAACCATCGCCAGCATGGGCCCTCCCTGAACTGCTCCGACGCACACGGATTACAGGATGCACATTACAGCTACAGGAAAGGAACAGGACCCGCATCCCTGAAGCCCCAAGACAGACCCGCCCGAACCTGCAGGTCCCTCTGCAGGAGCTCAGACTCTCCCAAAGGCATGGGATGTGCCCAGAGACGCACCCACTTGTGATCTCAGGGAGTGGGAATGTCTCAGCCGTGGGGCGAGGGAAGGGGCCTCTGGCCCCCACTCTGTACTCTGAGCAGGGGTTTCCACCTTGCAAGAAGGAACGAGACTGGTGTTCCAGCGGGAAGAATGTGACGCCCGTGTTCCCATTCTGCATTTACGCTTTGCGCCCTCAGCTTGCACTGAGACTGCTCCAGCCCCTGGTCCTCAGTTTCGAAGTGGAGTGATTAATCCCACCTCTTAGTGCGGTTAGAGGAAAGAGAAAACAGGCGGCCAGGCGGCCAGCGGGCTGCTTCCCTGGGAAGAGCTCTGTGCCTGGTGGATGGGGCCCAGCACTCCCTCAGGGCCTCATTTCCCACCTAACCCTGCTGCTTCCAGACCCAGCAGGCACACACGTGCACCTGCCCCAGGGCCTTTGCTCCTCCTGTTCTCTGCCTCCATTGCTCTCTGTCCTGGCTCACTCCCTCCCCTCCTCCGCTGGGCCTCCCTGACCATCCTTTCCCCGGGGAGGGGTTCCGTCTGCCACACCCACACTCAGACCCTGCAGCTTCGAGTGCGTGTTAGGGACCATCTGCATCCCCCACAAGAACACAACCTCTGGCTGGGCTGGGGGTTTGGGAACCTGTGGTATCCCTAAAATTAGGCAACAGACTCCAATACCCAGTGGGCAACAAATAACCAAGAGAGCCAATGTTCTAGCACGTTCACACACAGGGAAGACTGAGGAGCTGTTCTAGAAGGTTCCTCTACCTCAGTGGGCAAAAGAACTGAAAACCAACCAGCCCAAACAAACCCACAGCCACACAGCATGAAGGCAGGCGTGCCCACAACCCCGGGACCCCCACTCTCCTGCAAGCGGCTACCACCCCCACTGCGAAACCAGCCGGCTGGTCTGCACAGACAGAGCAAGGCTGCAGGGGCACCGAGGTCGCCCACACCAAGGCTCCAAGATGCCAAAGCACACGCAGTGAAGGTACAGCTGGCCCGGGGCACCTGGGGGGCTCAGTTGGTTGGGTAACTGCCTTTGGCTCAGGTCATGATCCTGGAGTCCTGGGATCAAGTCCCACATTGGGCTCCCTGCTCGGTGGGGAGTCTGCTTCTCTGTCTGACCTCTCCCCTCTCATGCTCTCTCTCTCAAATAAATAAGTAAAATCTTTAAAAAAAAAAAAAAAAAAAAAACAAGGTACAGCTGGCCCACAGGCAGGCAGAGGGACCAGATATGCCCCCCGGTCGCCCAAAGGTCACCGGGCATTGGCGCAGGGGTGCAGCAAAGAGCAGGGCACGTGCCGGGTGCATAACAATGGCAAGGTATCTCTGCACCCACCATCCTCCCAACTGTCCTCCTTCCCCTCGCTCAGACCCGCCCACGGCCCCGCCTCCCCTCCCCTCAGACCCGCCCAGCAGAGGCTTCCCTGCAAGCCGGGTCTTTCCCACCTGCGCCACAAGCCGGAAAGGGGCTTCGGCACCGGGGAAAGGACCCGCTCACCCGCCCAGCGCAGCTGCCAGGTTTCCGACACCCGAAGTGAACAATGCAACCAGGGCCCCACACAGCTGCCTGCAGAACCCTCCCCCGGAAACTATCAGGAGCCCGTCCCCACCCCCATGCGCAGCCCCCCAGGGGCTTGGCTCAATCCTTAGGGACACTCCTGTTTAGTGATGGCAGAGGACCCCTTGGGGGGCCCTTGAGGGTCTGGAAAAGAAAGGGGAAAAGTATTACCCCAGGGCCCAGGCACAGCCCTGACTCCAGCTGTGGTCCCAGGTCCCCTGTGTGGCTGGTGTCTTGCTGCTGCCACCGACCCCCCGGGGCGGGGGGGGGGAGGCGTTGGGGAGGGCACAGCCCCCAAGGGAAGGAGGCTCCAGGCTTCGAAGCTCTGCACCATGCCCAAACCCAGCTGCTTCAGAGTGGCCCCCTGTGAGGTGGGAGTGGGGGCAAGGACAGAGAATTCTAGAAGGTGCAGCCGGGGGCTTCCTCTTCCTGCAGCCTTTTGGCTGGGGAACCAGGAGGAGAGCTTTCACTGGTCCAACCTTCCCTCCCCCAGTCATTCCCCTCTGTGTCACCTTTCCCTTCTCAGCCAGAACCCGGGCTCTTTTCAAAAGGAGACCAAGGCGTAGCCTGGTAATGATTTCCCCGCAGCCAGGGACTAGTTAAAAATCAAACGAACATATAAACACGGCTCTGATTAGGCGTGCACAACACAGCAGGTTTATCAAGTGGAAAAGAACAAGGAGGAAGAAACCACGGAAGGGTGCCCCAGCCCCGCCCACCCCCACCTGACCTTGAGAGGGGGCGTTTCCGCCAGGAGGGAGCAGGCCTCAGAAAGCACTAGGAAAAGACTGCAAGAAAATGGGGGAGACCAAAAGATGGACAGAGAGAAGAAAACTCCTTCCCATCCTGGCTCAGCACAGATCAGGCAACGCCCACCTGTGTGCACAGGCGTGTCAAAAATCAGCCAAAGGGACCCACTCCTCCTTCCAGGCACCAGCCCCTCTGAGGCCAAAAAGGCGTAGAACTGACTTGTAATAATTGGTTCCGCCACGCGCCAGCCCTGCTTCCAACTGACGTCCGTTCTAACAGAGAACAAACTTGACGGTTGCGTGGGCTCCCCGGACCCTCCTCTGTCTCCTGCGTACTGACCATGAGCCTCGCCCTCTACTGTCCCGTCAGGTTCCCTTACAAAGCTGGTTCTCATCTCAGAAGAGCTAATAGGGTCCTCCCTCAAGTCTTCCATGCCAGAAGGCGCGTGTGTCCAGGGATGGCCGCCGTTGGGGGAGGCTGTGTCCACAGAAGGAAAGAGATGCAGAGATGTCCTCCAGCAAGTGGGGTGACATTCTGAAGACACAGGCCTGATGTGCGGGGGTCCTGTGACGCCCCAGGGACGGAGCTCATCAAATTCCCAAAGCTGTGAAGAAGGAACCCGAAAACCTGTTTTGCAGATGCGAACAGAGGCTCAGAGAGCCTGTAGGGCATCCGGGAGGCACCCTGACCTCTGTCCCCTCCCCAAGTCCATGCCTGCCATTCCTTGAAGACACTGGAATCCTAAAGCAGACCAGCTGCCTCGGTGCAATAAGCAATTTAATTTAGGAAAGGAATTCGCCTGGATGTTTTCTCTGCAATCCCCCCCACACACACACACACGGTACTCCCTCCTCGCACCATGCTTCCCTCCCTAGCTCCTGACCTGGCTCCCGGTCCGCTGAGTCCCATGTGCCATGGCTGCTAGGTTGGCGGTGGCAGTTCCGTGTCCCCTTTGCAGGCTGCAGAGCCGCGGGCACCCAGGCAGACCATGAGACCTGTTCCCTCCCGCGGCGCCCACAGCCCCTGTGGGCAGGAGCCCCTGAGAAAGGGAAGGCTCTCTCACTTCCCTGATGCCCCTGGCTGGGGATGGCAGCCCCTGGGGTTGCCTCCCGCTGGGGGCACATGGTGCTGTCCAGCTCCCCTCCAAGTGACTCACTCAGGCCACACAGCCAAACCAACTGCCTCCTTGCCATGTCCCCACTGGCCCGGTGCAGGGTTCCCAGGGAAGGAGAGAAAAGTACCCCATCCCTGCATCCACCTCCAAGCGCTGTCAAGCACACGGCCTGCACCTACCTACCTGACCTTCTGGGGCAGAGAGGAAAGGCGCCGCCGAGGGGCACCAGGGCACTCGGCACAGGTATGTGCCCTATTCTGGCTGTGGTAGGAGTCTGGGGACAGAAAGCCCTGTGCAGGCTGAACAGAGTTCGTTTTACCTGAGGCGAGGTAGGCCTGGGACAAACCCAGCTCTGAAATCAGGATGGAAAGGGGTCACTGCGCCATGAGTCCACCCTGCTAAGGCTCCCACCCCCCACCTCTCTTCTGGGACCTTCATTCCTCCTCCTAGACCGAGTTATGTGCTCAGAACTCTCCTCTCCTTAAGATAACTGTCCTTGGGGCCCCTCTGTGCCCTCCTTGTGCCACAAAGCGTGCTTGGAGTTTGCTTTCGGAGTGATTTATAAGCACATCTCCACTTCCTTCTAGGCTTTCTGCCACAATCCACCTGGGCTCGGGTCCTGATTAAAAATCCTGACCACGGCTGTGTGACCTTGGGTGAGTTACTCAACCTCTCTGACCTCACTCTCCTTATCTGTACAGAAGTGACCCAGCAAAGGGGAGTTCAAGGAGAGCCACCAGAAATCACAGAGGAGGGATATCCTGAGAGACCAACACAGAAGTGAACACGTCCCTGCACACCCCCTTCCTGCCCTGGGGACAGATTCTGGAATCCGCCACACTCCGGGCCCAGAGCGTGGGGAGTAAGAGCATGTCGGATTAAGGAGAAGGCGTAGCTCAGCTCAACTGAGTTTGTCCTTCGGGAATAAAGTTGAAAAACAGATTCTTCATAGAAATCTAAAGTAAAAGTTAGATTTTTAGAATAATTCCTCCCAAAGTTTTGTAAGCCTTCGTCCAACCTCATCCAGACTGCCAGCGTTGACTGTCCCGCACATGCCTCGGCATGGCTCGAGCTGGCTCGAGCTTTCGGCAGCTGTAACACAGGTCCCGAGGCCAGATGGTTAGGGACCCCATCTCCCGCACATGCCTCAGCATGGCTCGAGCTGGCTCGAGCTTTCGGCAGCTGTAACACAGGTCCCGAGGCCAGATGGTTAGGGACCCCATCTCCCGCACCTGCTGCCCGGGCTCTGACCACCAGCTGCAGCGGCGGCGATGGTCTGCCCAGCTTTCTGAGAACGGACCCTGCACGGACACCCGCCTGGGTCCCCACCTCTGGTGTCAGGCGAGTGTCTTGGGGTCCACTGCGTTATGCAGACGGTGCACCCACGTCCCAGCCTCTGGGGCCCAGAGAGCTCTGTCACCCAGCAAGCCCACCTGGAGGGGGTGGGCCCAGAGGAGGAGACCAGGGTGAGCACGTGGGGGACCCCCGCGTCCTCTGGGCTGGAGGGGAGTTGTGGGTGATCTCAGAAATGTCCTCCTCCTGGGGCGGGGGGCAGGGGGAACTGAGGGTCTGCTCTTCCCCAGTGAGAGAAGAGCCTGGCCGGGAACGCATCCTTCCCAGGGCGTGCTGGCGGGTGTCATTATCTCCCCAAGTCACCCACGCAGAGATCGGTCTCTCCTCTGGGGCATGCAGCCCTGCGGCCCTTGTAAACCTCTCCCGAAATGAGGTCTGCTTTCATTTTACTCCAACAGCATCCTGCGTCCTGTGCTAATTAAAGACTGCCCTGCATTTGTAACGAATTACTTCTCATTCCAGAGTAAATCAAGAGCCAAAAGTGAGGACCACACTTGGGCCTCGGAGAACACAACCTTTTGGCCCTAAGAGCAGACCCTCGGTGACTCAGATACGCTCCAGGGTGAGAAGGACGCCTCCCTGAGCCTCAACCCTGGTTTCTGTTTTCGGAGCAGCAAAAGATGCAAAGACCCCCATGGGCATGAAAGGAGACTGGGCTTCTTTCCTGGGGCCCCGAAATACTTGCATCCCCGAACGGGGCTTCTCGGGGTGATCCTTGTCACCTGTAGAGTGAGCACTTCCAGGCCCCCAGACCCAGAGCCGCCCCCTGAACCGCCAGGCAGGAAGGCCCCCGCAGCAGGAAGGCAGGGGCACCTCGCCTACTGAGCCGGGCTGCTGGAAATTGCTCCCTCTGGAGCCAAGAGGAGCTCTGGCCAAACGTTCCCTAGAAACAAGGCAGGCTGTAAATTCTTGGAGAAACCCAGAGTAGGAGAGAAAAGCAAGAGAGAGAGACAGAGTAGGAGCAACGCATTCCAACCGGGAAGTCTGAGCAGAGGCGCCGCTCCGGGAAGGGGCGCGCCCACCGTGCCCAGTGGCTCTCAGCGGCAGAGGAGGCCACCAGGACTCAGGGCACTCCCACCTGTCCCCAGGCTAGGCTCAGCACAGTGCGGTACAGGGCCCTGGGGCACGCAGCAGCCCACCCCCCAACCATGACAGCACAGCACCTCTCCCAGCCAACCACCCAGCGTAGACCTGGCATGTCCTGGGCACTTATTTGGGCAGCCTCCGACCTGTCCCCTTGCGGGCACTCCTAACCACAAAAACGCATTCCAGACCCAGTGGGCCAGGAGAACAGGCAATCGTGGCCAAATCAGAGCTCAACGGGCCAGCCAGCCATGAACCCCCTTCCAAACCACTATGGCCGGCCACTCCCAGAGAACACACACGAGAGAGGCTCTCCTCCGCGAACCACCTTCCCGGAGCTGGCCTGGCACTACATGGATCCTTAAACCCTGGAGGTCCCATCTTCCCGGGAGCACCGTCCATGCCTCTAGTGGTCTGATCTGCGAGTCTGCCGGAAGCACTGGGCTCTGATGCAGGCCTAGGAAGCCTTGCAGAGGCCGTGTGCGCACACACACACACACACACACCCCTGCAACACAGGCGCACACACTCCCGACTTACCGTCCTTCCCGACGGCCCAGCAGCGTGACCAGGCTGCACCTGGAGGCCCCGCTCTCCCATGCACAAAGCCTTCACCCCCAGAACAGCAGCATCCCGTGCACGCGGGCGTGGGGGTGGGGAGGTGTGCCTCCCCACAGGGCCCCGCCTGCCCTCTCCGGGGAGCAAGACCTTCTTGGCCAAGCCTGGGACTCCCTGACTGGATTCCTCCAAAAAGGCCAGTGCAATGTAAACACAAGGGCGGGGTTTCGCGCAATCAGGTTGAGTGAAATTTGAACTCTGGAAGCTGAGGAGGCGGAGAAAAGGCTTCCCAGGAGCCACTCAGCCAGACCTCAGCCTTCCAAACCTGCAGCCCACGCTGCTGACAAACCGCCACCTGAGCATCCCATGGCCTGAGCATCCCTGCCCTGCCCCGCATCCCTCCTCTCTGAGGCTGTTTCTCCCTTTGGAGCTCCCCGGGGCTCATCGCACAGAGCACATCCTGCCTCCTCGCTTCCCTTCCACCCCTCCCCTCTGGGTTCCGCACCTGCTACCCCGGTTTACGCCCCGCCCTCGCCATGCAGCCCAGTGCTACTAGGGCCTCGCGCTGGGGCCTCGCGCTCCGACTCCATAAACAGGCAGAATGGCCCGTGCAGACCATCACAGCCCCATCACAGCCCCGACCCCTGTGGCCGCTCCCCGACAGGGCAGCGCCCACTTCCCATAAACCGGCTCTCACCAGGACCCGGAAGATCCCCGTTTCCTGCAGCGACGTCCCAGGGACCATGACACCAGGGCTAGAACAAGCCATTGCTACGTGAACGTAAAACAACTAAAAATGCACCACCTCTCAGTTTTGGGAGGAAAACTTCCCGGGGCTGCCGAGCACCATCCGGGGCCTGTCCAGCGAGGCGAGCACTGAGTGTGCACGGGGAACCCCGCCGTGCACTGGGCAGGCCCGGGGTCGTCCCGATGCCTTCTGCTTATCCACCAGGACCCGTTTTCCCGGCCCCTGCACCTGCCCATCTGCAGCCCCCACTGGCCTGACGTCGGCCTCCTCTCTCAAACAGACACTCCTGCCACCCGGTCACCCACATGCCAGGCGTCCCCACAGAGAAGGGCCTCCTAGGAACACGGCTGCCTAGAGCAGCGACTGGGACAACCACCCCCCAGCTCTGTCCTCCGTTCAAGGGGGGCCAGGTGCTAGCCCCCAGCTCACACACTGAGCAATCTGAGGGTCCCTTGCGGCCCCCACGGCTGACGCAGGGTCACACACTGCCACCAAGATGAGCCCAGTTCTCAGCAGCGTCTGGCCGCCGGGCCCACCACATGCTCTGCGGTCCAGGCGCGATGTGGTCAACGCAACTCCAGGAACAGACGCACCATCTCACGCTTCCGCCTCCCGCCCTCTGCCCTGCCCGACAGCAGCTTCCAGAACGAGAAGAGAATGAAACACGGCCATGCCCTCTGTCCTTGGACCGGCAGTGGGAATAAAAAGCCTGATTACGTGCAATTATGTGTGTAAAAACCTTGTTTGTTGAGAGGTTTTTTTTTTTTTTTTTTTTAAAGATTTTACTTATCTGACAGAGGGAGAGACGGAGAGAGAGAGGGAACGCAGCAGGGGGAGTGGGAGAAGGAGAAGCAGGCTTCCCGCTGGCACGGACCCTGATGCAGGACTCAATCCCAGGACCCCAGGATGATGACCTGAGCCAAAGGCAGAGGCTTCACGAATGAGCCACCCAGGTGGCTCTTGTTTATTGAAATTTAAATCCAATTCCAACGCTGCGTTGCAGCAAAACAACCCTGCGTTGCCGCAAAACAACCCTGAAGGCCGTGGCTTCCAGCTGTCAGATCCAGAAGGCAGGGGAGGGAAGGCGGGCAGAGAGGGTCCGGGCAGGGCAACGGCCGGGGACATGCCTGCTGGAGAGCCTAGAGCTGCTAGACAGGCGGCCTGTGCCCAGGGACACCCTCCCTCTCCCCCTGTCAAGGCCACGGCCAAGAGGAATCACGCATGGCTGGAGCCGGGTTACCGGGCAACACCCGGGGGACACACATGCATCCCAGCCCCGGCCCTGCTCAGGCTCTTGCTCTGCTTACCAAACACGGAGTGAGACCTGACCCGCTCTGCCCATGCAGGTGGCCTCGCGGATATGTCCCCGACACAGCCAACACGCCCCCACAGGCCCTGGGTGGAGGCCACTGAGAAAGGGGAGCCCTTTCTGGCAGGCGGGAGACCAGGTCTCCCCACGGAAGACACAGAAGGCCGCCTCCGGGCCTGACTCGCGCCACCTTTGCGCAGCTGAGGCACCAGAAGAGAAGTAGGTGGGCGTCGATGAGACGTGATCGATAACTTGTCGGCAGGAGTGTCCAGAAGGGGGACAGGGGACAAAACCATCCCTGCGCCTCGCGTAGGCACCCGTGCATCGCACGCCCGCGGAAGTCACAGGATGCGCCGTCCGGGAGATGGTAGGCAGGGCCGCTCCCACCTTCCAGGTTTTTTCCAGGCTGGTGTGATCCTTTAATTACCAGGTTTTGGGGTTTGGCTTCTGAAAGCTGAACGACTTTGCCTTCACTTACCACCTCGACGTTAATTTCCACGCAGAAACCCAGGATCACTCACGCCTGCCTTCACGGGCCAGAATCCCACCCGAGTCTGGGCCTTTGACATCCCAAAGGTGGCTTGCCTGTCCCCGTAGCAGATGCCCCGGCCACCCTTTGAGAGGTCAGCGCCCCCTAACCTCACGAATACACGTTCGTCATAAGCCCGCCAGCCATCACAGCTCAGCTGCCGGTCCCCAAGGCAGGGCGCCCGTGACAGCGTCCAAACACCGCGCTCCCAGGAAGGATGCGGGGCCGGGCAGGAAGTGCCAGGCCATGTCAGCAGGTGCAGCGTCGGTGGGCGGGCGCGATGCCCCCTCAGTCACGGCGCGGGATGCGGAGGACGGTGCAGGGGCGCATGCCCGACTCTGAGCGCACCCGGGTCCAAGGCTGTGAGGCGGGGACCGGGGGGGCTGAGAACCCCGGCCAGACCCGGCTGAGCCTCTGTCCTGTGTGTGGGGCAAAGGCGCCCCAGGAGCTCAGCCATCCCAGGGGCATTCACGTGCGCTGCCGCTGGCAAACTTAGCCAGACGTGGATCCTGCCAGCCTTTCTCAGATGCCACCAGGGCTAGCAAGACCGTGGGCTCCGAGGGCTGAGACCGCTCGCACCCGGCTGTCACTCACTCGACTGCCTCCGACACGGCGTGCGTTCTGGCGACGGGATCCAGCCCAGTGTCGAGCGAACCCCCACAGGACGTTCCCTCGGTTCTGAGCACAGAGATGAGACTCTTGCTCTTCAGATAAGACGAGCGTGTCAGCACACTGTCCTCCTTCCCGTCTGCTGCCTGCTTTCTGGGGCAGATGAACTCTTGGGGTCCCGGGATCAGCCCTGAAAGGTGGGCTGGGGGCCGGAGCCCGGAATCAGGAGCGTGAAGGGCAGGTGCTTTCCCAGGTCCAAGCAGGGTGCCCGGGGGCAGACGCTGTCGCAGGACCCCAGCACGCGCCTGAGCTCTGGGGCTGTGCAGCGAAGGGACGTTCCTGGCTGGTACACAGCGACGAGGCACCCAGCCCTGGGAGCTCGGCAGGCGGCGTCCATCGTGCCGATGAGCGGCCCTGCCCACCTCGCTTGGGCCGAGCCACCTGCCACCTCGTCTACCGGATGCAGCGGACCCTCCTTCTGCGAAGTGGCCAAGGGTCCACATTTGCGTTGGTTTCCACACATTAAAACCGAACCACCATTTCCAAGCAGGAAAGCTTTCAAACCCACTTCTGAAACGGCAGTACCGACTGTCGTCACTGGATCGGGAACACAGGCCACGTGGCTCCCTGGCCAGCTCTGCACACCCCACAGCCAGATGCCTCCTGACCCTGCACAGAGGGCCCCCCGCTGTCAACACTGAGATCCGCCATCACTGGTCCCTGGGGGCGGGTGATGCTCCACACTCAGGGGGTCCGTCCAGGGAGTCCTCTCCATGTGACACTAGGTGACATCTGGGGACGGCGCACTCACTTATTGCTGAGCGACATCGGGAGGACGGTGACGGAAAAGTCACCAGGGTCTAGGGCACCACAGCCCATCACCCCAGGCCCCGGTGCGTCCCAGTTTCACCCCGCCGCAGTGGCTGTCCGACGGTGCAGGGAAAGATGAGATCCACGTGCCCTCCCACAGCCTCCTTGGGGGTACCTAACCCTCACCGACCCCACGCCAGGCCAGGTTGTCCCCAAGACCCGGGCTCCAACATTGTTACGGGGCCCTGTGACCTGCAGTACTGTCGGGGGTCCATGGCCCACATCCACTCAGCACCCCTGGCTTGACGACGACTCCCTGTGCAGAGCAGGAAGGACTCAGAGAGATCAAGTGACTAGTTCAAGGCCACACATGGCACACCGGAGTGACCCACGCTCCCCCTGGATGGGATGGTCCTGGTCACCAGGCCCGAAGGGCACAGCCCCACAGGAGACACGGAAGGAAGGAGGATTTCAGAAAAAACAAAGACAGCAGGGGCGCCTGGGTGGCTCAGTGGGTTAAAGCCTCTGCCTTCGGCTCAGGTCATGATCCCAGGGTCCTGGATCGAGCCCCACATCGGGTTCTCTGCTCAGCAGGGAGCCTGCTTCCCTTCTTCTCTCTGCCTGCCTCTCTGCCTGCTTGTGATCTCTCTGTCAAATAAATAAACAAAATCTTAAAAAAAAAAACCAAACAAACAAAGACAGCAGGTAGAGTCAATGGCCGTATGTTGACTCCACGTCTGCAAATCCACCCACTCACCAAACACCGTTACGTCGAACCCCAGATCAGCTCGTGGCATTCTCACCATCACTCACTGAGGCGTGCAGAGGGGCCCGATTCAGAGCCGTCCCACACGTGTGTTCCCAGTTCCCACACCATAAATGAGCCTCCTCCAGTCCCACTGCACGTCAGTTTTCGCATTTCCATCATTTTTGTTGTATTTTTGCTGCTTAAAATGACCCCCAAAAGCAGTCCTCAAGGGCCATCTGGTGTCCTAAGCAGGAGAAGGTCACAACGTGCTTCACGGGGAACATCTGTGCATCAGGGACACTTGGCTCCCGCCTGAGTTCCATGCTGCCAGCCGAGGCGGCTCACGGGGTCCATGGGACGGATTAGGTCCGGTGCGTCCGGACGGAGCTGCAGGCGTGATGTAGTTACGCACTCATGGGCTTACGAAAATGTGGCGACACGAGGTTCACAAGACCCCAACTGCCCAGGAGCAAAGGCCAGTGTTCGCTAAGTCAGTGTCAGGGAGAGTGGGGGGATGGTGGTCCCACAAGGCGGGCAATGCCCCCCACTGCTCGCGGTGGCCCTCCCAACAGGACGCCGCGGGCCACCACCCACTGCCCCCGCGGAGAAGCGGATAGTGAGTCCCAGCACCTTGGGGAAGGCTGGGTCTTCGGGAGGCACGCTCGCACGACCAGTCCAGCAAGGCACAGGTTAGTAAGGAACAGAATGGACGGTGGGTGGAGAGGAGCACAGCAGGGACAGGAGGCAGCGCTGGGCCAGCTCTCCCTGATGGTCCCTGTCCCCTGCATGCCTGGGCCTGCCCGGCCAGTCCCAGGGAGCAGCGCCCCAGCCCGGCCAGCCCAGCACAGGAGACGCTGACATCGGCCCTCACGAACCCCTCTCAGCTCACACAGCCCGACCGAGACTCTGTTCTCTGAGGCCTCCCGTGGCCCGGGCACCAGCGAGGGCAGGGGAGACCGCGGACGAACGAAACTTGCCCGGAGGAGCTTTGGGGTCAGCGGGCCGGGACGGGAGTCCTATCTCCCCCAGGTTGCCCTGCGTGATCTCTGACCCATGACCCTGGGCCAGCTGCACCTGTGAACACGGACGGGCCCCCGGCCGGTCTCTCGGGAACCGCTCCGTGTGTCACGGTTACCGGCTCTTGTAAGGAAGAAACACGACGGGGCACGTGATGTCCACAGTGTGTCCCCCATGGCTCTCTGCTTGGGACAGGGCACACGCCGCATGCTACACAGACAGTAGCCACCACCACCCCACCCCCCCGCCCACCAGGACCCTGGGCCCAGGAGGAGAGGCATGACTGCCCCCCATGAAGACAGGAACTGCTTGGCCACACGCACACCAGATGTCCCTCCCCGGAGACCCTGCAGGCCAGTGGCCCACGACGTCAGGGTCGGGGGGAGGTCTCTCCACAACACCTGCTTCTGGCTAGTGCACATCAAGAGGAAACCAGTTTGACAAAGAGCCTGGTCGTTTTCTCTCCCAAATCAGGCCCCACCATGGAGGGGGGGTGGGGACTATTCCTGCTGGCCCGGGAGAAGGCCCCCATCCTTCCTTGGACCTGTGTGAGGTCGCTTCTGTGGGGGAGCCCAGCGGAGCCTCTCCCCCCTCAGACAGCACCCAGGGCCCGAGGTGTCCATCCCGAGGGTGAACGGGGCAGGCGAGGTGGTTCCACGAGCCCATACATTCCCGCCGAGGGAGCTCCCGGGTGCAAGACAGCCGCCCAGCAACAGCCCAGCGAGGCCACACCCACTGTGCCACCCCAAGTCCCCAAGTCTGCTTTTTACAGGCTCCCCCAAACCACAGCACTGGGGAGGAGAGCTCTGGACCCCGGAAGAAGTCAGGGTTTCTGGAAAGCTTGCAGACCCCGAGCAGACGGTAAGCAGGCCACCGTCTCTGTCCCTCCCCGTCCCTCGCTGGCTCAGGGCGGCAGCAGCCAGACGTACCTTCTCCCCCCGCGCCCAGGCTCTCGTAGGAGTCCCAGCGGATCAGAGGGTCTGCGGTGTTGAAGTCCACAATCACTCCGTGGTCATTGCGCAAGTGTTCGCACCCTGCGTGGGAGGAGGTGTCAGTCACGGGCCGGGCACGCGGTGGCACACCGGCCCCTCCGGATGACGAGGCACGAGCATCCGAGGCGTGAGCGCTGGCAGCCAGCACCGAGACCCCCACACCTGCCCCCACGGGCCGGTGGCGTCCACAGAGCTGTGCGCTGCTCTTAACAACCTGGTCGAGACCAGAGCCAGGTGGGCAGGGAGCAGAGGGTGCTCTGGCCACTCCGGGCTCGCAGACGCACGCGCCCACCTGCCGACACTCTGGGGAGGCCAGTGGGGCTCTGACCTCACGAGCCTTGCCCTCGACCGCTCACTGAATTAGGACACTGACCTCACTAGGAGGGAACTACAAACGTTCCCCTATATGGATCTCGCTGTACCAAAGAGCCATTCGCCCTGACGGTAAAAGGACAAGATCTCTCCTTCAGGGCGTTTTTAGAAGAAAGGAGAACCTGCCTTGCACATATACATCTGCCATCCACTGTACTTCCCATCCTCTCCAACAACACTCGATTCTTCGTCGGGGGAGAAGTAAACATTCAGCACGATCTCCCGGACAGACAGACACACCTCCAGGGACCGAGGGTCTGGGCCCTCCCTCGGGCTAAGCTCTCACTGTTCCTGGGGTCCTGCTGACACAGCCAGGCCCTGCTGTCTCCCAGCCACCCCCACCCCCTGAAAGACAGCCTGTTTTGAAAAAACTCCTACGGCAATTTCCCGACATGCACAAAGACGGGAGACTGGACGGAGACCCCACGGGACCCTCCACCCCACCGGGTGAGCACCGCGCCCCGGCACTTGGCACGCCACCTACCTTTAAGCTTCTCGGGAGTGGTAGAGAAAAGCAACTCAATCTTGCCATTATCAGGAAAACGGTCATCTGAGAAAAAAATCACACGTCGACAAGCTCAGAGATGCAGTGGCCAAAAAGCACAGACAACGCTGTGCTTCCAATCCCACCCGGATGGCACCCATGCCCCCGCGGTGGTGAAGTTCCACTGATTTTCCGGAATGTTCTGTGGACCAGGGCTCAGTGCTCCGAAAGACCGGTACCGCGCTGCACACAGGTTCACCGTCCGGGGCGTGGGGCTGAACAGGGATGGAAATGACCAAGCACCCGCGGCCACCACCCACCACACCCCCATTAGCCGTGGCCCCACCTTGGCTCGCGTTGTCCAGATCCTCCTTCCCGAATACGAGTCCGAAGCTCTGAACGGCCCCCGTGTGAAACTGCAGGCGGAAAATCACGTCGCGGGTAGCCGAGCGGTACTTCTTGTGGTAGCACTTGACCTGGGGTGGAGGGAGGCAGGCCAAGGGCCAGCTGTTGAGCAGGAGGGGCAGACGGATGGGTGCAGGCCAGCCCCCCTCCGAGAGACCCCAGCCCCGCCACGAAACTCCCCCTGCTCCAGTGCTCCTGCGGGACCTGCGCCCGGGGAAGGGCATGGCCTGGGGCATCAGACCAGCACCCGGGATCTTGCTTCGGATGGAGTCCTATGGTCCCGTTTTCAGGCTCTAAGAACTCCCCATGGAGGGGATGTTCCCCTGGTCTGAACTGTGTTTCAACTTAAAACCTCTCTGTCTTCACACGAGAAGCAGGCGGTCATTACCATCTGTGGGATGTCGAATGATTATGTGTGGGCGAAGACGTAAAGAGCGAGGGGGACATGGGGGTGGGGAGAGACAGAAGGAGGGGCCGGGGGGTGGGTGAGGCCCTGACATTTAATCCCCGAACCTGGTCATCCCATGTCCTGGATGCTCACTTGAGACCTGCCCCCAGAAGCACCCTGGGGGAGACGTGAGCCCAGGCTGTGGTACTGCGGCCCCAGGGCTGGGGGTGACTCAGGCCTCGGGGTTGGCGAGCTGATGTGCAGGATAGAAGCAGGGCACTCAGCACCATCGGGGAAGGGCAGGCAGGCCGGGACCCTGAGTCATTTCCCACCTTAACGCGAGGGCCTCCCCCGCCCAGGGGGAAACGGATGTGGGGGCCGCGAGGAGGGGGGAGGGCTCACAGGAGAGGACGCTTGCCAACAACCTCCCCTGTCTCCCTCCCGGCCACAGCAGGGCTGAGGCTCCTTTCCAGGGCCCGCAGGGGCCCGAGGCCAGAAGCGGGCTGGATTCTGTCCTCAGACAAGGGAGCACGGCAGCGAGTCCCTCTACGATGTATGCCCAGAAGGGAGAGGAGGCTGGAGGCCGGGGCGAGAGCTCTCCAAGGCAGCTACACTCACAAGGACGACTCCTCTAGGCCAGAGATGGGCCTCAAATGTCTGGTGCATCACAAAGGCCAACGAGAAGCGGCCGCTCACGCTGGTCTAGCCCAGCAGTGCAGAACACTAGTGGAAGGCTCCGTATGGCCACCCAGCAGACACTCCCACGCAGGGAAAACTCAAGCCCCAGGAGCTCCTGGGAAACGCGCCCTCTGGGGTTGTTTACCTCCGTGCTATCTACGAGGAAATGGTCTGATAAATACAGAGAAAACAAATACACGAGAGAAAACGTAAACAGCCGGTCTGGGGAGTGTTCAGTGCTGACAAACACAGGGCGGCTGAGAGGGACGTGGGCCCCAGGCTCAGGCCTCGGGCCCTGGCACACGGCTGGCAAGAATTCTGGGACACACGGCAAGTGTGGTACCCTGGCACACGGCTGGCAAGAATTCTGGGACACACGGCAAGTGTGGTACGCTTGCTCCCAATAGTGTACCGCCTCCTCCTGCGGCTCCGTGCGGTCTCTGACCTCCCAGCGGGGCCCAACCCAAGGCCCACCTCTGGGCTTCCTCCCAGAACATGCTGTGCGTGCCTCCCCACGCCACAAGCCCTGGCCTGCGCTGACCCCACTGACCCCAGAGGAGACCCCTCCAGGGTGGGAGGAGGTCTCCGGTGCCCCAACTCTGCAGGAGGACGGGCCTGAGTCTGTCTTGAGGGTGACACGAGGACAAGGGGGTTACGGACTTACACCGGTCTGGTTCTCCAAACTTCCTAAATGCCGGGGGGAAGCAAAGCTTGAAGCCACAGTCCCAGGAGCTCCGCCCTGCAGGAGGCAGCCCAGGCCGGCTCCACTGTCACACCGCAGGAAGGAGCCGTCCCACCAAGTGTGGCCACTGGGGTCTGTGCGCAGGACCCCAGGGGAACCAGGGGCACCCGAGTGCAGGGTAGACCAGCCCCCGCCCACCAGCACAGCCCTGTCTCGGGGCCTTCCTCCCGCCCCCAGTGAATAGGCTCCCCCTCCAGTTGGGTCCCGAGGGGCAGCTCCTCCTCCCCCGCACCCCCAGGCCGAGAGCCCTACCTTCCACAGGGACCCAAAGGGCTCCCTCTGCAGCTCACCGTGACTCATCACAGCTGCCCCCCTACAGTGTGGCTCAGAGCCACCACTCCCAGACCCCAAGTGCCCAGAAGCGGTGGTGACAGAGGTCATGGCACTCAGGGGCAACGGAGGGTCAGAGATAGGGGTCACCATCCGTGGCTGATCGCCCTGGGACACAGTCACCTCCCCAGGCCGAGTGTGACTCTGGGGTCTGCAGACATTCCCCACAACAAGGGCTCAGAATGGAGGAGGGACCGAGCTCACCGACACAGAGCAGCCACCTGGCGGGGACGCACGCTATCCCATGGGGTGTCCGTGGGATTCTCCCCAGCATGCTGGCTGACACCGAGGCTCCCCACATGCCTCTGCGTGCTGCACACTGAGCTCCTCCTCCCACAGATGGGGTGGCACCTGCCGACCCCCAGCCCAGCCGCCCACCTTGGGAACGGTCACCAGGTGTCTTCAGAAGACACAGACCACAGGCGCGTCCACGCACGAGTTCTGGGCAGCACTGCCCGTACAGCAGCTCCGACCCTGTGACAGGATCGACCCACCCGCCGGGAGCCCCCCAGGGTCCCTGACACCCCGTGTAGAGCCAGGAACCCTGGACCGCCCAAGCCAGCAGGTCTGGTTAGCATTGGCGGCCAGAGGCCAGAGCCACACTCTCCACACTCAGTGGAAAGAACCGTCAGCGCCTGCTGGACAAGAGCGCCCCGAATTCTCCCTTTAAGATCTCAAGTACCAATAGCACTTCGTAAAGATTATAGGGACCAAGGTCCGGGACGTCCCCTCCGTCCCCTTGGCGTCTGCAAGTCTCCAGAACGCAGCAATCCTCTGCCTTCAGGTTTTGGAACATGCGCGTCTCTAATAACCCAAGGGCCGAAGCCTGGACCCTACAGGAAACGAATGACGTCCGTCCACCCCAGGCTGTCCCTGAAGCCACGGTGGGGCACACGGGCGTGACATGAATGCCACAGCTCGCCGGGAGCGCTTGCGCCTGGGGAAGGTGCTTGGCAGGGACATGGACTTCTCGGAGGGCACAGCGGGTGCTTGAGCAGGGGACCCCACAATTCTGTGACGAGGATGAAACCTTCACCCTGGGTCAACACGCAGGAGAACCACGTGCTGTGTTGTTGGAGGCCGGAAGCCTCTGGAGAGGGCGCGTTGGAGAGAAGAAGGTCCGTGGCCAACCCCACTTCGTTCAGTCTTGATGCAACAAGCCGCACCCCTCCACTCGGCCTCGCCTTCTTAGTGTTGCCTAAAAACCCGCCCGGGCCCCCGAGGGGACTAAGTGGTGGGCACACGGGAGCACGGGCCGCCAGGCCTCGGTCCCCGCAGCGCAAACCGCACACAGCTGGTGTCCTCAAGCGTGATGGAACGGCCCCTCAGACAAGCTCCGACCCACCGGCGCCCACGCGAACAGCCCGGCCTGACCCTCACGCCGCACGGGGGAGTCTCTGTTTCAGACTCTCAGCAACAAGAGAACGGCACCTGGGACCAAGGGGTCGAAGCCCCGGGAGCACCTGCGCCCAGGTCAGAGGTCAGCCCGCAGCTGTCCCTCTCCCCCCAAATCATCCGAATGCCCAGCTGCTAACAGGAGTCGCAAAAGAAGCTTCATGCCCCCGACCCCCGCTGCTGGTGGCCTGTGGCCGCTGGGACAGGCCGCGAGGAAGGCGTATCCACGGAGCATAAGCTGCAACCACGCGCTGAGGGGACGGAGACCTGGAGAGCTCGCCCACGATGTCCAGATGCCTGCACAGCGAGCGCCAACACGGGCCACGATTTCGAAAGATTGGGATCACGTCCAAACCCAAGGAGAGGTCAGCAGGTGCCACCACGGAGCTAGGACCCTGGGATGCACTGAGACCCAGGCCGGGCGCGGGAGAGGGCTGGCACGGGACGCGCAGGAAGTCCGAGGGAGCACAGGGACGGGCCCGCGGGGGTCTGGAAGAACCACCCGCCGGAGGACCAGAGTCCACAGAGGGAGCGAAGGATGCTTCCAGAAGGCCCCGAGCACGAGGCCACCGGCGATGGTGCTGTGTGTCTGCACACACCCCCTCCGGGGAGAAGCTGGGTCACGGGCGCGAGCTCACAGAGCCTCACAACCACGAGGACAAAATGCAAGTGGCCACAGGGTTTACACTGCAGAGACAGCAAGACGGGGCACGCCGGACGGGAAAGTGTTTACGAGCCCATCAAGGCCCTGGACCGCGGCCAGGCTCCCGCGGCGTCGGCGCCCACGGCATTCCTCAGCGAGCTTACATAACAGCCTGGTCCTCACGAAGGCTGCCCTCCTCCCCGGGGACTGCATGTTTACTGAGCACCTGAGGCCCTGCCCTGGGGGAGGGGTGGACCTGGGTGATGGGGGAGCCGGGGGTGCAGAGCAAGGGTAAGGGGGGCGGGCTGGCCGCGTCCGGTGGTCAGACGGTGGGTGGTTGCTGCCCGGCCTCACCAGGAAGTGCACCCCCACGAGCCCCCCACCTTGAGGGGATGACAAACAGAGCCCTGGTTTCCCCAGCAGGTCCCCGGCCCCTCAGAGCCCACACGGCCCAATTCCTGCAAAGGTGGCCCCTGTCATCTCTGCGAACCGGCCTCAACATCACATCCCGGGGGAGGGAAGGGGCCAATCTGTCTGCACGCACACCCAGAAAATCAAGAAGGGGAGCACACGCGGGGCAAGCGGCCTTCTAGGAGGATGTGACCCGGGGGAGCGACCCCCGACCCCACTTCCAGAGCAAACCCGAGAACCTGGAGAGAACCCTCTGCTGCTGTCCACGGTGAACCCACAAACATCGTCTCTGCTCTTCTGCGTCCTTTCCGAGTGGCCGCTGCTGCCACACCTACTGCCACATTGCCGGGCGGAAAGGACGACGCCTGCGTGCACGGGCCCGTGTGAGCAACGGCCGCGGAAGCTATTCCCCCCGCACGGCTCCCCGGAGGTGGGGTTCGCCCGTGGGCTGACCCTGCACAGGGGTGCGTGGAGCGACCCCACGCGGGCATGTGGGGGTTGGGCAGAGCCACAGTGCACGGCTCTCCCCCAGTTCGCAGGGAGATGGGGGGGCATGGGGGAGGGGGACGGGTGCTCCTCCCGCCTCATGCGGACGCGGAAGCCAGGGCCAGCCCGCGTGGGAGGAGCGGAGACGGCCCGCGCTCTGTGCTCTGCCAGCATCGGGAACAGAACCCTGCGCCGTCTTACTCCCGGGGTGACCCCCAAGTGGATTTCAGGGGATCCAAAAGCCCCGGGGGTTCAGAGCTGCGGCACGACGTGGGCCCCACAGATTATGACCGGAGCATCCGGACTGTCCTCTGGGTCGCCTCTCCTCCGACACACCAGCGTCTTCTCCCCCCAGGGCCCCCGTGTTTCCCTCCGCGCACGGGTCACCTGCCTGCTCACTGCCCGGCAGCAGGAACGCAATCCGGGAGCAGGCTCTGCGTGCACCCCCCTTCCTGCCCGCGGTGCACACCAGCAGTGAACGAGCCCGCGGGCCCGATCACCCGGGGGGCGCGATGTCGCCGCTCGTCTCGGTGGGACAGGCTTGCTTACTGCACACGGGAATCATGGGCTGGATCATGTCCCCCCAAATTCAAATTCGGGGCCTGACCCCCAGGACCTCAGCCGGGCCTGTATCTGCACACTGGATTCTCACCGAGAGGTGATCAAGGTCAACGAGGCCACCAGGATGGGCCCTGCTCCTCTCTGGCTGCGGTCCCATAAGAAGAGGGACCAGGACTCAGACACACACGGAGGGACGACCCCGTGAGGCCTGGGGAGGAGACGGCCGTCTGCATGACCAGGGGAGGCCTTGGGGGGACCGGCCCTGCCCCGCCTGGATTGGGGGCGTCCAGCCTCCAGACCGGGGACAGTGGAGGTGTGCTTTTCAGCCCCTGGCCTCCGGAGCTTTGTTAAGGCAGCTACGGCAGGGGGGAGGCACCTGTGGGCTCAGTCGGTGAAGCCTCTGCCTTCCGCTCAGGTCATGATCTCAGGGTCCTGGGATCGAGTCCCGCGTCGGGCTCCCTGCTCAGCCGGGAGCCTGCTTCTCCCTCTGCTGCTCCCCTGACTGAACCCCTTGGGGCGTCATTTCTGTGAGTGGCACAAGGACACGTCACCCCATGTGATGGAAAAGTACCCCTTCCTAGCCACAGCCCGCATCGTCCTCCTTCCATCTGATAACGCGCAGAAAGTGCAGCGCGTACAGAAATGAATCGTAAACACAGGAAGCATAAGTCAAGCTGTCGCCTGACCCTAAAAATACCCGGGTGGGGAACGCACGAAGGGGCAGGACGGCACCGGTGCTCCCGAGGCGAGCGGTTCCTAGGAAACCGGCCGGGAGTCTTCTCCGCCGGCTTTGCGATGGAAACAGAAACCCGCGACGGAAACAGAAACCTGCAGACGGGGCGCCTCCGTGCGCACCACAGAGCATTCACCCCGAGACCCGTGGCCACAGGACGCCCCAAGCACTGGCGCTGTCCTGTTCCGCACCCACTCACAAACCGTGGCTTCTGCCTCCAGTGCCCAGGGCCCTGAAGCCACTGCGTCCGCTCACCTGGGAGGCCGCAGGGGGCTACGCCCAGCAGCGGGGGGGGTCGGCACACAGCAGGTGTCGGCACATCCGGGAGCAGAATCTCCATCACGAGGGACATGTGGGCCAGACAGCAAATTCACACTTGGGTGTCTGGGGGAGACGGGGGGTCCCAGAAGCCTGGGCTGGTGGACACGAGGGGGACTCAGGGCCCAGGTGCCACATCAGGGCAGCTTGGACCTGCAGGGGGCACGGGGAGCAGCTGACGCCCTCAGCCAGGGGTCAGCAGCTTCGCCAGCGGCAAGCAAGGGGCCCGCCAGGCTCTGACGGACGGCCAGGAGCACGGCAGGCTTCAAGCCAGGAGCCAGGGGTAGAGAAGCCTCCAGCAAAGACAGAGGCGTCTGCCAGCATAGGGTCTCTGGCTGGTGGCCCGAGGCTAGGAGGACGGGAAGGAGGAGATCCAGAGAGATCCAAAAGGCAGGACGTGGGCGGCGGGGGGGAGAACCCAGACCAGCACAGCCTTGTCCCCTCTCCTGTCCCCACCCCATGTGTTCCATCCACACTCCTGGCCCCAAGGTGAAGCACAGACAAGCAAAAGGGACCCAGACAGGACCCCGCACTCCTGGCGTTGGCCTGACCCACCCCCGTCCTCCTGACTCCTAATACCTGTGCCTGGTCCTGCTAGTCCCTAGCACAGGGTTCTCCCTGCCATGCGTCCTCTGTTCCTCTGTTCAGGACCGTGGGCCTGACCCCCCGATGACGTGGTCTGTAGGCCACGCGGGACAAAGCCGCAAAGCCCTGTGAGCTCCAATGGCCTCGCTGTCACCTTCAGAGCCCGCTCCGGACCTTCCTAGCCCCCCGTCCAGCCAAGCCTCCTTGCCACGGCGACTCAGGGGCCCCAGGCCTCCGTCTGCACCTCAGAGGGCCCTTAGGTACAAGCTGGAAATGAAATTTCTCGACAAGGGCCATCGGATCCCGCTTTCGGACTCCCGGCCATAGCAAAGGAGGCCCAGGGAAGAGCCCGGTGCCACACACAGTCCCCTCCTAGCTACTTGACCAAATCCATTTCCGGGGAGACCTGAGAACCACGGGGGGCTCGTACTCGTGGCGACGGGCCCCCTTCCCACGGCTGTGGGTGCCCGGAGGCAGCTTGAGTCAGAACTCAGCGCGGGCAACAGCCCCCAAGCATACAACACAGCAGCCAGCGGGAGGGCCAGCACGTGCGGGAGCTCACCGCCCACCCAGGGCTGGCTCCCGGCCCCAGCACATGGGAGCTGAGTCCAAGCTCGAGTGTCAGGGCCTCCTGCCTGCCCCCCCCCACCTCCCTTCCAGGACCCACCGCCCAGCTCCCAAGGGCCACACCGGGTCCCCTCCGAATGCCCCCATGCCACCTGCTCCGGATGTTTCCGCAGACCCCGAGTGGTGAGACACACACATGTGCCCTTGGGCTCGGGCCTGCAGGGGAGCAGGGCTTTGGGGCAGGGGGAGGCCAAAGGAGCCCCAAGGCCAAGCCCTCACCCACGCCCGTGCTCACGAATGGCGTCATCCCACACCAGCTCACCCAGTCGCCCCAAACCCCGTCGGGAACCTCACTTAGCTTCAAGTCTGCAGACACCTCTGAGGCCACCCAGACCCTGCAGGCGACAGACCCGGTGGGCACCCAGTTGTGGGGCTCAGGGCCGGCCCCCGGGGAGCATGGCCTCTCCCCACAGGCAGCCACTCACACACACCTTCAGGCCAGGTCCCGGCCCCTCCTCTCCCCTGCTCCCCGCACTAGCCCTCCTCCAGGGCGACCTCCAGGGTCAGAAGCAGTGTGGCCTCAGGGCCCTGGAAAGGGCTTCAGGATCACCAGTTTTCCCAAAGAAGAACCATGGGCAACCGAGCCGGCACCATCTGGCTTCGACCTCCCAGAACAACGAATCGCCCCCAGGACAACTGAGTGCCCCTCAGAAGCTCCCCGCCTGCCCGCCTCACCCAGCACGGCCCATCCTGGGATCCCTCGCCCACCGCAGGTCCACTGCCCCCACCAGCTCCTTCGGGACAAAGATGTCACCCTGTCCCTCCCTTCCTTCCTGTGCTAGGGCCCCACAAAGAGACCCAGAAAGCGCAAAAATTTCAAAACAGGACAGTTGCGTAAATAAATTCCTGGTGCGGAAGGAAGGAGGGAGGGGGTGGGAAAGGGAAGGGAGGAAGAAGAGGGAAGAGGAGGAGAGAGGAGGAGAGGCGAGGAGGAGAGGGGAGGAGGAAGGGGGAGGAGGAGGAGGAGGAAGGGGGAGGAAGAGAGGGGAAGAGGAGGGGGGAGGAATAGGAGAGGGGAGGAGGATGGGGGAGGGGGAAGAGAGGGGAGGAGGAGAGGGGAGGAGGAGGGGGGAGGAGGAGGACTGAGGGCCCCAGGCTGCTGACTGGCCATGCCCACTGCCCCAGCAGCCCACAGTCCAGGGGTGGGGAAGGCTTCCCCACGCTTGAGAGCCACCTACCACATATTGGGGCTCTGCCCACCTCCCTGGGGTCCTTACAACAGGGGACACCCCTTCTAGACAGGCCGCCTCCCGAGGTACCGGCCAGACAATGGGGCCCCGGGCGCACATCCTATCGGCATTCCCACTCGCCTCTCGTGGCCTCTCTGGGTCGCTTGGCCTCCTTTAAACCTGGAACAGCAGACCCAGGGCATGGAGCTGTGAGCAGACTAAAGCCATGGCCACGTGCAGCCCTAGGGGGCTGTCCAGCATGCAGCAGGTGCCCAATAACGGCTCAGCCCACTGTCTAATAATCAAGTCCTGGAAGACACGTCTGGAGGTCACCCGGGCAGAACACAGAGACATACCCTCCCCTCTCCCTCTCAGTCTCCTGACCACAGGGAGAAGGCTGGGTGCTGCCCTGCAGAACATTCTAGAAGAGAAAGCTTCCTCCTCGGGGACAGTGCATCAGAACGTGTGAGCAAATGGGCTAAGGAAAGGCACCAGTGCTCTATACATCCGCTCGGCCCCTCCGTGGCCTGAGGACACTGGCCCCTTCAGCTCCAGGTCGTCAGGGGTGAGCGACACGCTGTTTGTGAAATGCACGTGCAGAGCCCTCGCGCCGGGACAGCGGGCTCCCGCACCGTGGGCTGAACACAGCAGTGTGACGTCTTCGCCAGGGACACCGACCTCCACAACCCTGCTGACCTGACTTTCGTGAGCACTCGGGACAGGCCAGCCACTGAGGGGGGACGTTGAAATCCAAACATTTAGGGGAAACGAGCAAGAATCTTCATCTACCCTCTTGTCACAGGCCCCCCTCCCCAAGGCTCTGCAGACACACAGGGAGTCACTTCCGTGCGTGTGGGAAGGAGGCACAACAGCCCCACGGTTTCCCTGTGCCAAACTCCTCTAAAATTAGCTCAGACGAACGATTTCCTCTGTATTCAAGACAGAGAAGAGGCCAACATGTCACACGTCATCTCTTCCAAACAGCAGCGCGCCCCAGATCTGAGACCACCACCCAGAGGGCTCTCCATGGAGGTCATTCGCCGAGCCGCGCTACGCGGGGGGATTTCACACTGGGACCACTGAGGACACACGAGATCGCACGTGTGGTCGGGGGATGGGGACCTTTGGACGCAGAGGGCCTGAGCTAGGACCCGCAGTTCGGAGAGCACATAGCAAGTGGCCTCTCGATTCATTCTGCCCCTTCTAGTAAAACATCTGTGCCCAGAAAATAAGCCAAAGGCCTTCAGATCAAGGCCACTGGCCTTGCTTCCCATGGGCTTCACCAAGGCGGAGGGACCGGGGCGTGCACTCACCATGATGTCGCCTTTCAGCAGCTGGGCAGGCTCGATGGCGATGTGGATGCTGCTTTGGGTTTCTGGGCCCACGTTGCTTGGAGACACACAAGAAGGTAAACCATGATGCAATTTCACGATTTAACAGGAAAAAAACCCTTCTGAGAAAAGCGACCTCGCCAGTCAAACTCAGAGAGCACATGGAATACCCCGCATGGCCCTGGGATGCCCCTCCCCGGGGTCCGGCCGGCGTGTGGACTGTGCGTGTCGGTAAGGAGCGGAGTGCGGGAGCGCCCAAGAGCCCCCCACGTGCGGGTTCACCACGAGTGCCAACCATGACAGCAGCTCGTTCCGACCTACTTCTCACTCACATTCTATTAATGTCCACAAAACACGTACAGCGAGCAAACAAGAAAGCAAACCAGGAAAGCCCAGAAACTCAAATTCTGAGGGCACCTGCCCATTGCCGAAAACACGCAGGGGAGAGAAGGCTCCCCAGTGCGGACCCTGTCACAGTACTCTGGGGTGCGGGCCTCCCCACCCACCAGGCTCTGCGTCCACACCCCTTCCTGGAGCCAAGGTGCCCCTTCCAGCCCCTGGGCACTCCCCCATCGACGCCCCGACCCTTCCCGCAGGACGGGTGGCTCGGGAAGGTGCGTTTCCCGTGAGCACAGCACTTACTAGATCCCGGATGTGTACACGGGCTGCATGGCCTGGTAGAGCTTCAGGAAGGGCCGGCACGCTGCAAGAGAGAGTTGTCCATGAGACACAGGACTGGACAGACAGACCGGAGTTTGACAAACAGCAAAACAGAGGCGACCTGGGGCAAGGTGGCCCCTGTGCTGTGTCTGTGCTTTTGGGGAACAGAGCTGGAGTCAGACCACAAAGTAGGGGACAGCTGGGCTCCCTGGGAGAGGTCCTCCTGGCCAAGGGACCCCGCACACAGTGACCAGGACGCCTGGACGGGGCAGGGAGGGAAGGCAGACCGGGGAAGCGCAGGGTCCGGGACAGGCCGCACATCTCGAGCGCCGTGTGTGGACGCTCACCTCCGCCCGCGTCGAAGTTGGGAATGCCGTGCAGGATGACAAAATGCAGGAAGAGCGGCGAGGTGTTCATTTTCACTGTCCCCGACAGGAGCCCGCTGAGAAACTGCACGTACCTGCAAAGGACAGCGGCTCAGGGCTCCCACGGGGGCTCCCACGGCTCTGAGCCCACACGGGGCCACACGCACAGGGAGACCGAGCCTGCTGTCCCGCGGCGCAGGGAGGGGACCCAGCCCCACTGCCCACATCCAGGCAGGGCTCGACCTCCAAGTCTGACCTTGACGAGCACAGCCCGGGCACATGACCCTGCAAGGATCCCTGGACACCCCCCACTGCACGTGGCTGGGCACCCAGTGAAGAACTGCGGCTCCCATGATGGGCCTGCTCCCACACCACAAGCAGCCCCTCTGCCCCCAACCCAGAGCCATGCGGGCTCAGGCCATAGGGCCGTCACAGCGCCCCCAGAGCCACACAGGGTCAGACCACGGGGCCATCACGGTGCCCCCCACCCACAGGGGAAGATGGGAGAGTGAAGGAGAAGACCTGTGACAGGGTTACTCTCCCCTCACCTCCCACCCCACGGGGAGAACCCGGCCGGGCTCTGTGCCGCTCCTGGCCCTGGGAGGGCCTATCGCCAAGCACACATGGGTTTTGGGATGAGGAAAAGGTCAACTTGAGGCTTATAACCGGCACGCCTGTGACCAGAGAGTTCATTAAAGAACAACTGACCCCAGTCCCCTCCTGACAGCACCACTGCTAAGAGAAGGACATAGGACAAAGGTCCTCCATGTGTTTATTTTTGTGAAGCGTGTGGACAGGGTAGAGACGGGCACCCTGTCCCCTCCCTCCAACTGTGACAATCACGCCCACGGCTAGTGCTTCATGTTGACAAGCCCGAGCTCAGCACAGGGCCCTTGGCTCTGCGTGCGCAGCCAGGGGCCTGCTCACCCCCAGCGCAGGACCCTAACCCCAGCAGGGTGGGGGCAGCAGCCCCAGGCAGCACATCTCCTGCCCCTAACAGTCTCCGGGGTCTACAGGCAGGTGGCTGACGACCAGCAGACCCCCAACACAGAGCGGAGCCACCGGTGGCCGGACCGCCACGTGCCTGCACATTGCTCAGTCCGCATCCGGCCAGCCCCGCAGGAGCACCGCGGCGCACTAGGGACCCTGGGTGCACAGAGCACACGTCTCTCCTCTCCGCACCCCGGTTCCACCCCAGGGAGGATTCAGGAGACGTTTCACAGTAAACCACACGGTGAACATTCACGGATTTCCCGCTGGGGCGGCCTCGTCCCGCTGTTCGCAAAAGCAGTCCGCACACGCGCAAATGCCTTGTCCAAACACGCAGCTGAGTTAGGGGAGGCGGGACACGGACAGGTGACCAGGACGTCTCCTCACGGCCACTGCGAAGCGCCCGTCAGCACCAAAGGAAAGAGAATTGGTTCCCAGGTGAAGACAGGAGCAGCGAGAGAGAATGGAAGGTTTGAGCCCCCAGTTCAACTGGCAAACGGGGAGGAACCACATTTGCCTGCGGCGGTAAAGGGGGTGGAACCTGACAGCTCCCCCAGCGCCCAGTGTAGGGCCCTGTTCCAAACAGCTCCTCTGCCTCTCACTGTCTCCTCTCTCTCTGGAGGGAAGGAATTCCCTGCGATGACGCTTTCCACGCTTCCTCTCAACTAAAGCGAGAAGGCTCAGGAACCGCACGTGTTAGAGGGGGACAGATGGCGGGGCACGTGCGTCACCCCTGTGCCAAAGCAGCTGGAAATCTGCACATGTCCAACACATTCTTTACCACCAGGGACGAGGGCGGAAATGCATGGTTGGGAGTTTCCTCGAATTCCCCTAAACGCCAACCTGCCCTGGACACAGCTCAGATCTCCCCGAACACGTATGTGTATCAGAGCTAGCATGACCACGTCCCGTGGATCAGCACAAGGACCCACTGTAAGGGCACATCCTTCCCTAAGGCTTCCTACCTTCCCCTCCGTGGTGCTCGTGGGGGCCGCGTGGATGGTGGGGAGACACGAGCTGGGCCCCTGCACCAGGATGGGACCCAAGCTGCCAGTTACCTAGCGTTCCCTAGCACTCCCGTCCCTGGCTGTGCAGGAGGCCCTGTGGGAGAGCCACCCTGCCTCCAAGCATGAGAAGCCTGGGGTGGGGGGCTGCAGCGGGCACGCTCCCTGAGGAGAGAGAAAGGGTGCCTGCTCCCCTCTATCTACCCTGTCCCCCATGCACGTGCTCTTTGAGACACACAAAGGGTCATGTCCAGACTATAAAAATGTCAAAAGCCAAATAAAGTTATGCTGGGAAAGGTTGGCCGTCAGACACAGCTGGAATCCTCATTTCTGCAGGCCAGTCCCTTTACCAGGCAGAGTCGGACACGGGAATGACCCCACCAGGGGCCTCCTCGGGACCCCTTCTGCCTCGCACCCCTGGGAAGGTGAGCTCACCAGCCCGGTATGAAATAAGGCTTGGAGGGGCTTGCTGCCGAGGCCCCAAGCCTCGCATGCCATAAACCCCAGCAAGCTAATTAATTCACTCTCCCAGGAGACCCCATTGAAATGGGTTTCTTGAGCTCAGTCGAGACGGAGGCTGCACAGTGCTCCCTCAGGGCAGCAGGGACCACTGGGAGGGTCCCCATCATGGTGTCCGTCCCACAGACGCGGCCATCCTGGGCTCCTCTGGACACATCTGAGCGGTCATCTACCTACTTGAGAATGGTCTGTGAGCATCTCCCACTGCAGGAGCTGGGTGGACGGTCTTCCTCTCATCTCCGGGTGTAGGGAGACTCGCCAGGGAAAGCAGAACAGGACTCACACCACCTTTACACAATGTAAATCCTACGGCTTCCGGAGCACCCAGACAGGAGGGGAACGTGAACGCTGTGGGCTTGCTACGGTGAGAAAGTATTTTTCCACGTTCCACAGTCTCGCATTGCTATTAAAAAATACTGTTAAGTTGTAAGAGCAAAAAAGAAGAAACGAAGGCAAACTTCTTCCCCGTCAGGTGCTGAGCATTCTGAATGGCCGGGAAGGAAGAACAAACATCACGCGATGGCCTCAACAGATGCAGGAGAAACACTGGGCAAAGCACCACTTCCGCTTAGGATGGAAGCCACAAGACAGTGGGTGTAGAAAGAACACCCCTCATTGTAAAAAGGCTGTGCACGGCAAGCCCACAGCTAGCATCACAGTCACGTGAGAAGCTGAAAGCTTTCTCCTGAGACCAGGAACAAGACAAGGGGGCCTGCGCTCACTGCTCTCCTTCACGTGGTGTCGAAGTCCACGCCACAGCAATCAGACAAGAAAAAGAAATGAAAGGCACGCAATCAGAAAGGAAGATTTCAACCTGTCCAACCTGTCCCAGTTTGCAAATGACGTGATATTATAGCGAAAAGCCTAACGACTCCCCTCAAAAACCATTAGAACTAATAAATGAAATTAGTAAACTCAGAATATAAAGTTAATACACCTTGTTCCGTCGCCTTGCTGTGGGATAATGACGCACCACCCTAACAAGAGATGCAGAAACCGGCCCTGACGATGGCCTCAACAAGACTGAAAGTAACCTAAGAATAAAGTTAACCAAAGAGGCGAAAGACGGGCACGCTGGAAACTACAAGACATTGATGGAAAAAATGGAACAAGACACAAAGAAACGGGAAAATGTTTAATCCTCATGGAAGGGAAAAATACCACTGTTAACCTCAGTCTCTAGATTAAATGCAGTCCCCATCAAAATTCCTATGGCATTTTCCACAAAAACAGAAAGAAAACCTTAAAATTTGTATGGAACTCAGGCATCCAGGTGGCTTGGTGGTCTGATTCTTGATTTCAGCTCAGGTCCTGATCTCAGGGTTTGTGGGATGGACCCCACCCCCACCATCCCAGCCTTGGGCTCCACGCTCAGCAGGGAATCTGCTCCAGATTCTCTACCCCCTCTCCCTCCACCCCTCCTAAAATAAACAAGTAAATCTTTTTTTATAAAAGGGCAGAAGGGGCGCCTGGGTGGTCAGTGGGTTAAGCCTCTGCCTTCGGCTCAGGTCATGATCCCAGGGTTCTGGCATCGAGCCCCGCATCGGGCTCTCTGCTCTGCTGGGAGCCTGCTTCCTTCTCTCTCTCTGCCTGCCTCTCTGCCTACTTGTGATCTCTGTCTGTCAAATAAATAAATAAAATCTTTAAAAAATAAATAAAATAAAATAAAAAAGGGCAGAAGATGAGACTAGACATTTTTCAGAAAAAGACCTGACACCCAACAGACATGTAAAAAATCGCACAGCGTCACTCACCATCAGGGAAACACACACCCACACACAGGGAGATACGGCGCCACACCTGCCAGGACGGCGATAGCCCACACAGGAGACGACGGGTGCTGACAAGGATGTGGAGAATTTGGACCCCTCGTGCCCTGTTGGTGGGAATGCTCACGGGCGCAGCCACCGTGGAAAACAGTAGGTTGGTTCCTCAAAAAGCTTAACGCAGGAATACCATATGGCCCAGGAACCCCACGGCTGGGTTATCTACCTGGTGAAACAGAACCACAGCCGCACGCCGGGTTCACTGCAGCCACGCCGACAGTAACCTAGCTACGGGGCACCGCACGCGTCAGCCCGCGGATGGACCGGTGAAGGTGTGAAGAGACAGCACAGACCACGAGTCAGCCATAAAGAAAGGATGAAATCCTGCCATTTGCAACAGCTTGGATGGCCTGCGAGGCACTATGCATCGCCAAATAAATGAGACGGGAAAAGACACTTACGTGTGGAATCCCAAAAAACAAAACAAATGAACAAACAAAACAAGCTCAAAAGCTCACAGATACAGAGAACAGAGCGGTACTTGACAGAGGCAGGGTTTATGGGATGGGCAAAGGGAGGGATGAAGAGAGGGAAGAGGGGAGGAAGGGCAGGAAGGGAGGAGGAGAAGGGGGATGGAGGGATGGGGAGGAGGGGGAGGAGGGGGAGGGAGAGGAAGGGAGGAGGGGGAGGAGGTGGGTCTGACGGCAAACAGTCCTGGACATTGGGGACTCCCAGGACAAAAGGAGGAGGGCCTGTGGCAGCCTGGAAACCCCTTTCCCAGATGGAAGTATCGAGACCCAGCTCCTGACCAACACGCTCCCCGGGGCGTGGAACCCTCCGTCTCCCGTCTGCCAGCCACGCCCGCCGGCACCTCGGGGAGCAGACGTACGGGTAAGCCGCGCAGGACGGGAAAGCACCCTGGCAACTGTCTTGGCAATTCTTGGCCAATTCCCTGCTGTTCGCTTTCAAATAACAGTGCGGTGACTTCCTCCGCTGGGCCCAGAGGGTGGCGTGGACTCACCTGGGGGCGCAGGGCGGGAGGAAGTCTGCTCACCCAGGGCTTTCCGCCACCGGGACTGAGCATCTCCCAGGGGCAGAGCCGAGTGTCGGAGAGGGAGCGGTGGGTGGGCCGGGGGGCCAACGTGAGGAAAGGCCTCGGGGTGGACAGCCTAGCGCAGGAGTCGGCCAACTGCACACCTGCCACGAGGCCACGTTCACTCCCGTGCCGGGCCCGCCACGAGAGACCACGCGGCCGGTGGGGCCCCGACCAGCTACTTGCCAGCAGGTTAGAGACACGGTTCGCCGACCCCCGGTCCAGCAGACAGAGCCCAGTCCCCGACATCGCGGCGCGAATCCACAGCCGCCCTGAGTGGGGAGGCCCCAGCGTGGAATGTAGAGCTCGTGGTGGGGGGGTCCTGGGTCCACCTCCCAGAGCCAGCCAGAGCCGCGGCTCCCTGGCCACCCACACGCTCAGTGGCCCTTCTTTGCCGTTGGGCACCTGCTGGGCTGGCCGGGGAGAGGTCCCTTCTGTCCCACTTTCCGAATCGTAAGATATCACCGAACTGCTGGGCTCTGGCTCGGGGACGCATACGTACCGCTTCTGGGAAGGCTGCATTAGGGCTGAAACTTTATCATCGTAGAACTTCTTCATTGCAAACCTGTCGAGGGCCTGGTCAGCGCTGAGGAAGGAAGAGAGAGCATCAGCACAGCATTACCCATGGACGCCGCGGGTGGCCGGGTGATGGGGGTAGGGGCTACGGCCTGGCAGGTCTGGACCACCGTCCAACACAGCGGCACCCTCTCTCCAGGTGGCACAGCTCCCAGGATAGCCACCCCCCAGGCTCCTTCCCCCAGGCGGGCACAAGGCTGGCATCCCAAAGTGTCCCATTGCCACACTGGCCCCACGACGGCAGGGAAGTAGCAGAGGGCTGTGCGTGAGTGTCCGGATCCCGTGGGTTTGGGGCACAGCAGTTAACACTGCCCTTAGTGACCACCAGCAAGCCCCGGGGGCCAGCTCGGGACCCACAGGGAGTCACGACCCTCAGCAGGCGGGGGGAGGGGGGGATTCGCACAGCAGTGGCCATGCACGAGCGGAGTGCACTCAACAGGACCCTCAGGAAACCCTGCAGCTGGGCGTTCACAGTCTGGCTGGTCTGACGGATCCGTCCCACATCGTGGGACACGGACGCGAGAGGCCACAGCAACCGAGTCTTGCTCAAGCCCAGAGCTTCCCAGACAACCTGATCGGAGCTGGGCTCTCCCCTCACAGAGTGCGCGCACGCGGCCCTGCGGAACACGGGGATCCACCACGTGCATTTGTCCCGGGCTGCGCTGGCGGGGGTGGGGAAGGGCTGTCCCAGACGGAAGGTCGCCTGCCCGCAGCACCGAGCCGTCACCGTGCTCGATGGTGCATGTTTTAAGCTGAGAAGCAGCTTACACGGAGCTTCACGTGCAAGCGTTCCTCTTCCCAGAGCTCACGGGTCTTACTAAATGCTGAGAACGTACTTCCGGCTCGTGTGTGTGCGTGTGTGTGTGTGTGTGTGTGTGTGTGCGTTTAGGAATAACGTCACCGTCGGCGTTAATACTCCTGCTGACGGTCTCCCCGACCACCCGTCCCCAGGGTGCTGACCCAAGAAGCTTCCTTCTCCTTCTCGATTTCTCCTCTCGGAGGCCATCCCGAGCATGGTCTGCACCAGAGCTCTTAGAGATGCGCGCTCCCCGTGATGGCTTCTGGGAATGCCAACGATCAAGGACACACCAACGTGTGAGAGGCTGGTCGCCACGGCGGGCTCGGAGCAGGGAACCAGGAGACGCTGCCTCGACGGGCACAAACCAGCCCCGTGCCTAAGGACCTAACGCCGCCTCCGCGCTTGGGGGCTGGGCCCCCTCCACACGGCCGGTCGGGCGGCACATCTGGGAAAGTGCAGTGATTGGGAAGAATAGGCCCGAGCGGCGCTGCCGTGGCTGAAACGTGAGGGTGACCCGAGCAGATCAGCCGGGATGCGGTCTCGGTGCCCCGTCTGGACTCCGCGGGGGGCCTCAGCAGGAGCAGCCGCCTCGGGCTCTGGCACACACACAGACCCTCATTATCACCGAGAAGGGCTCTGGGAAGGGCTCTGGGTTTCACGGGGGCTCGGGTTTCTTCCCGGGCCGGCCCCAGCTCCGCCGTCTGTGTCCAGAAAAAACACCTGGAAGTCAGACTTTGCTCCTCGCTGCTGGAAAGGGCAGGGCTTCCCGGCTAATGTGAACAGCGCATGCACGTCCTCGGAACGGAGCGGCCCTGCCCCACAGAGTGGCCACCCAGACGACGGGGTGAAGGCGCACCCACAAAGGATGGTGTTTCTGGACCAGAGTTCAGTCTGAGCGAGATGTGGGCTCAGGGCGCACGCCTCTGGGGGCACCCTGCGTCCAGGGGACTCCGCACCGCCCCAGCGCCCGCAGGCTGTCCCGGCCTCGCTGCGCCTGCCAGCCCAGCCTCCTGCGGGCCAGTTCCCTACGGCTGTTCCACCTCCCGAAGGCCGATGGGACCAGGTTTCCCCACTCACGGGCCAAGAGACCAAGAGCAGGCCGAGCCTCAGGTCTGTCATCTGTACAATGTGAGCGTGACAGCAGCCCCCAGGTCACTCAGGGGGATGGAGGAGGAGAAGCCCAACCTGCAAAGTACTTCCAGACACCCAGGGCTCATGAGGCCACTCAGCTTCACAGAGCACGAGGCGCCCGGTTAGACCGCACAGGCCTTGCCTTTGGTACGGTCACGTCCACCCCTGCAGGGTGTTAGAGAAGGACGGCACGCTCACTGCTCTCCCTCCACCACCACGGAAGACGCCACTGCGAGGCAGGCACAGGGCGCACCCGCGAGTGGGGCTGCTCCGGCCGAGCCCCCACCCCGTCCCAGACCTCCCGACGCCCCCAGCAGCGCAGACGCCCCGCGTACCTGGCCGACACGTTGGTGAAGTGCATGTAGGAGGATATGACCACGCCGATGCGTCCCTTTCCACCCTGCGGGAGACAGAAGAGGGACTCAGTTTCTCTCGACTCCTGCGGCAGCGGCAGAAGGCTCGCTCGGTCCGCTCGGGATGACAAAGAACTAGTGCTGTTTGGGGAGCCACAGCCAGCTTCCTCTGGTCCCCGTGCTGGGGGACAGCAGCACTGAGCCCAGCAGGCAGCAGGCATGCCTGGGGCACCCGTGGGCCCCTCGAGGACAGGTCTGCAGAGAGGCGGCCACTCAGCTAACCAGGTCCCACCGGGGCCATGAGAATGTGCGAAGAGGAAGCACTTAGCGTGACTTCACTACAGGTGACAGGGCCTAACGCCCACCTCACAGGCTGAGGGGTCTGAGAGTGATGCACGCCATGCAGAGGGCCCAGAGGGCATCACGACTGCCACCTGCCACCACCAGCCTGGCCCTGCCCAGTTCCACGGGGACCACGGCCCCAACCTGCGGGGCTCAGCCCGTGACCACAGACATGTACAGCCTGGACGGGGAAGCCACCAGAACCGCAGGCCAACGGGAACCACGGGACCCACGAGAGACGGTGTGTGGAAGCACCACGGCCGTGACAGGCCACCTGCACCCAGGGCCACGGACTGCCACCTTCTGGAACATTCTGCCATGACCCAGATCGACGGTCGGCAAACCACAGTGCACAAGCCACTTCTGCCCAACCCGTGTCCTGCACCCTATGAGCAACACGGTGTCAGGTTTTAGGACAACTGAAGAAAAGTCAAGAGTCAAAATACCCTTCTGTGCCACACAGCAAACCCGGAAAGCCCAACCATGACCGTGCGTGTGACGGGAACATGCCACACCTGTCTGTCCAGGCGCCTCAGGGGCCAGATCCACAGGCAACGGCACGGGCAAGCACTTACAAGACCCTGCAGCCCCCAGAGCCCAAAATATTTGCGGTCTGGGTTTTTCACGAGAAGTTAGACAGCCCAGACACAGGAGCACACGAAGCTAGAATGGCAGGGCCATGGACACGCGCGTCCCCACATCTATCCTGGAAAAGAAAAAGCAGAGCAGGGGGCACCTGGGTGGCTCAGTGGGTTAAAGCCTCTGCCTTCGGCTCAGGTCATGATCTCAGGGTCCTGGGATCGAGCCCCGCATCGGGCTCTCTGCTCAGCAGGGAGCCTGCTTCCCCCTCTCTCTCTGCCTGCCTCTCTGCCTACTTGTGATCTCTGTCAAATAAATTAAAAAAAAAGAAAAAAAGAAACAAAACAAAAAAACCAGTAGAGCAAATCCAGGCTGTGACCTCCACCGGAGCAGACGCCTCTCCACGGTGTGCACGTGGGGCCCGCGGACACATGGCCGGTTCCTCCCCGTGCGGCTACTAGTCCACTATGAAGAAACGTCTCCCCGACCATGCCGGGCATGCATGGGGCCACGGGGCTGTCACACCCAGGCAGTCCCTGTGTCTGTGGTGACCCTGAGAGGCTGGCTCCAGCATGACGTCAGGACCGTGGCCTACACCACTGCGGCACAGGGCACCACACCTTCCAGAAGACCCACAGGCTGTGTCTGCTCAGCCCGTCGCCCGTGGGCAGGTGGAGGCGAGGGGCCCCGGTGCAAAGCCACACAAACCCGTCCTGTGCAGTGGACCAGAGGGTAGGGCCGTCTCCATGCTGGGCCTGGGTCTGCCTCCCCGCAGCCAAGGGCCCAGCTCCGCTCCCATTCCTGGGGCGCGTGGAAGGAAGCACAGCTTCTGCAGAGCTCACAGGTTTGCACAAATGATCCCGATCTCACCCGATCTCACCCCTCCACGAACTAGATGAACTTCCATTAATGCCGACATTGGACGTTCACGTTGAGCAAGGACACCTCACTCACGGCACGTTTTCTAGAATGTCTCGGAAAGGGCTTGCATGTCCCCAGAACGAAGCAAGAGGGGAGCAAGTGGTTTCCAAGAACTCCTGATGTGCTCCCAGTAACTCCCGCTAACAAGACTTATCCCGGGGCGCCTGGGGGGCTCAGGCGGGTACGTGTCTGCCTTCAGCTCAGGTCATGATCTCAGGGTCCTGGGATCAAGTCCTGCATCAGGCTCCCTGCTCAGCGGGGAGCCTGCTTCCCCCTCTGCTGCTCCCCTCCTCCTTGTGCACATGCACACACTCTCTCTCAAATAAATAAATAAAATCTTTAATTTAAAAAAAAAAAAAGGCTTGTCTAGGGAGCCAAGCGTTGGGTAGGACCACACATGGTTCGGAGATCCCTCTGCGTTGAGTCTGTCACCCCTGTGACACCGACACTGTAAGAGACACTGTAATCGGCTTCATTAAAAAGTGAAGTCGATGACCAAAATGGGACAAGTAGTTAAGGGGAGCCTCCTGAGGTCCAGCACCGCAGAACCCCGCAGAACCTTCTGGGGGTCCAGGTGGCAGCGGCCAGGGAGAGCGGGACCTGTTTCTCACCTGAGCCAGGTCTGCCAGACTGCTCCGGTCCTCGCTGGGGACTGCTGCTCAGAAAGCCTTGTGCACTGAGCTCCAGGGGAAGCATCCCCAGAAGCACCAGGCCAGGCCTGAGGGAAAGCAGTTGGTTTTAACTGACAAGAATTGGTTTAAGAAACAAAGAAAAAGCCTATCTTCTTTTGAAGTTTGCACCAAACAGAAATCCAGAGAGAAGATCCTTGGTATAATGCCACCCTGAAAGGCTCCAGGGAACGTAATTTCATAAGCAAACGAATGGGGAGCCTGGCTGTTTGCTGGAGAAAGTAAGCAAGTCGGGTGTGAGCAGAAGCAGGGAGAGGAGAGCAGGAAACGCCTCGCTTGTTTCTGTGCACCTGCCGGGCTCTGCGGGGAGCCAAGGGGCCCGCCGCACACCGCAACCGAGGCCCGCCACCGTCCTGCAGCCGTCACGCAAGTGGGTCTCAGAACCCCTGGGGACAGTGGCTCGGACAGCCCAGCATAGCTCGAGGGGAAGGGTCTTGCCAACTAAACTAAATCCAAGGCAACAGGTTTTCCTGCAGCTTTTGAATGTGAGAGGATCTGAAAAAGACATTTCAAGAAGGAAAGAGGAACACACTGGAGAAGTGGAGAGAGTCCCTGGGACATGGTGTGTAACGTGCGAAGTGAGGAGGGGCCCCTTCCTTCTGGGAGCACTGTCCTTTCCCAAGGTGTCCTCCACACGCTGCACCAGCGCACGCGGGGCTGCGGAAACCACCGTCCTCAGGGAGCAGCTGGCCTCCGGGCTTCCCCATGCGGGACACTGGCGTTCTGTCCAGCCTCGTTCTCCACCCATCAGACCCGAGGACCGGGAAGCACAGGACGGCAGCAAGAAACCAGAGGAGGAAGAGGAGAGCTCCCAGGAGATCAGAGGTCAGGTGCAGCCAGCTCCAGCCACGCTGCCAGGGGGCAACCAAGTCCTGTCCCCCTCAAGCAGCCGGCTGGGTAGGACCACGTGTTCTCAGCTAACAGCATCCTCCCCCAGGCTCAGGCGGACCAGCTGTAAGTGGGGGTCAGACGGCATCCGAACCGTGCCCTGCTCCTTCTCCAAAGGGCTTTCCGGAAAAAACAAACCACATCCAGATAAAATGTTTCACCACCGTCGATGCCTTCCGTTCATTTAAAAATGTGCAGGTGTGCGTTCAGTGCCCCCAGGCCTGCCCATTCTAGAGCCCAGCTCCGGGAGAGCGAGGACTCTTTCCTTCCTAAGGGCAGGTGTGCGAACATGACCTCCAACACCCGCAGATCCGCACGGGCGCGTGGAAGGTGGTCCCTGCGGGGGACCCGGCGGCCCCGCCCCCCCAGCCCAGCACCGAGCGGCACTCACCCTACAGTGGATGACCACCACGTGCTGGGGGTCGCTGTTCAGCCAGGTCTCCTGCGCCTTGCAGATGGTGCACACCTGGTCCAGGGGCGGCGCGTGCAGCTCCGGCCAGCCCACGTCCAGGATCTGCAATGAGAGACGGGCTCTGTCTCTACAAAGACCTTCACGAGCCGGTAAGCAGCACTGCTGCGTGTTCCCTCCCTAAGGCCGCCTGGGAGCCGTGGCCAGGCGCCTTCCCTGGAAGGGAACATGGGGGGGTATTATGTTGCCCCCGTGAGACGTCCATGCCCGTCTTATCTGCTGTCCTGCAGCTGGGACGGCAACCCGAGAAAGGGCTTTCAGTGCCACTAATGGGGCGCAGCTCGTGGGGCAGGCAGATCTGGCCCGGCCAGATCTGAAACAGGAGTTCTTGGTCGGAGCTGGTGCCAAAATTCCTCAGTGCAGACTAAAATCAGAGCTTGGGAAAATGCAGGGGGCCGTTCCCCATGCACTGCGCAGGAGACGTCCCAGAGAGCAGCCCAGCCCGCATGCTTCATGGAAAACACGCTCCTCTCGGGACAGGAGCGTGCCCACGAGGGAAGCACCCTGAGCCCGGGTTACAGCTCAGAGCAAGAATAGAGACGGTCTTCACCACATGACACAGAATACAGTGTCTGTGCATGGGAACAGCCCCCCACCCGAGCCACCGGACAGCCTCCAGCACCCCCGCCCGGAAGCCCGCCTAGCGATGCAAAATGCATCCTATTCTACCTTCGTTTTTTTTAAGCGGAGTCAGAGCTCTCTTCTATGAAAGTAATAGAAACAGTGCAAAATGATAGGAAAATTTCAGAAAAATCCCAGGAAGCTAGAAAATACTGCATATCCCTTCCACCAGGTGGGTAACAGCTTTAACGCTGAGGAATCCCTTAGATTTTTTCTGTGTAGTTGAGCAGAGCTGAGAGGCTATCACACGGGACCTCTAGGGCCTGCTTTGTTAACTGGCATTAAAACGGGCAACTCGGCACACACCACACTCACTCCAGCAGCGGCCGGACATTCCGACGTACGGCACACACACTACACGCACCACGGCTCACACGCATGCACAAGCTTAAAGCCCTCCCTAAATCTTCACGAGAAAGATGAACGCACAGAGGGGAGAGCGTGACGGGTGGCAGGAGGGAGACCCCGGCAGGGGAAATGTCCGGTGGATCCCGCCAACCTCGGCCTCCGGCGTCAACACATTACTGCGAGTTAATGCGTGGTGCTCCCACTGCAGAAGACTGGGGCTACGTGGGGTCTCTCTGTATGTTTTCCCAACGTCCCGTAAATCCAGTTATTTCAGTTCGCTGGATTCACAGTCCAGAGTGCTCACCATTACACCACAGAACCACCCAAATCCAGTTATTTCAAATGAAAGAAAGTAACAGGGACACCTCTCTGGCTTAGTCAGTAGAACATGTGACTCTTGATCTCAGGGCGGTGAGTTTAAGCCCCACAATGGGGGCAGAGATCACTTAGGGAAAAAAAACAACAACTCAAAAACAAAAACAACAACCCCCAGATAAGAGTTCCCGATACCCCTTAGGACATCACCTGCCACAGAGGCTTGAAGGGTTTTACACAAGCAGATACACCTCAGGGATGTTTGACAAAACCCAGAAAGTAAAGGGCTAAGGCTGTACCTTTGGGTTGAGCTTCGTAAGGTCATATCTCTTTTCGGAAAGGTTTAACACCTGTGAAGGGCAAAGAAAAAGCCATCAGACAAGTTCACGACCTTGGAGGTCAAAGCGGAAACAGTATTCACACTTCCCGGGCCGTCTGCCTTCAAGGCACTGAGGAGTCCGAACGATCGAAACTCACGTGGAAATGTTACTGTCACAGAATGAAACCCAAACAGAATACATAGGGACGGTGGACGGAACTGTGGCGGGGCGGGCGGGCCGGGAAGCTGGGCGTGCTGGAGGGGACAGGACGGTGAGGGCCGGAGCCGGCGGGGGCCCCACCATGCACACTGCGGCAGCCTGGGCCCGGGGGAGGAGATCAGGCCCCCTTATGGCAGAGACAGTGGAGCTCTAGGGCCCGTCCAGGTCTGCTTGGGGCACACGGCTCCGCCCCAGCCTGGGTCCACAGCCCTTCTAATTGGACCAAGCTGCTGCCCAGACCCATGGGCCATCGGCCTGGTCCCATTTAAGGACCAGGTCCCCGCCACCTGGCGCCCAGGGTCCTGCCGAGTATCTGGGGCCAGTGAACGGAGGGGAGGGAGGACAGGTGCAGGGACCAGGAACGTGCTGACCCCTGGGCCAGAGGAAGGAGGGTGTGCCTGCAGAGCAGATGGCCTGGGTCAGAAGGGCAGCTGTCCCAAAGGTGCCAGGCCCCAGGAAGACGTCTGGGTTCTGGGCTGCAACACGCTTTCCCTGGCTGCAATTAGGTCATGCCAAGGACTGGCATGCAGGGAAGGGGCAGGCTCTCGGGGGCCAGGAGAGTGCTGCTCCGCCCGGCATGACCTCTTGGGGCCAGTCTGACCATCTGGGGCCAGCAGTGACCGCTCAGGCCGCACTGACCGCTCGGGGCCGGCACTGACCTCCTCGGCCAGCACTGATCATTCAGGCCACACTGACCGCTCCAGGCCATACCAGCTGCTGGAACGGAGGCGTGGCCCCCTTGGATCCACTCTGTCTCTGGGCCACTCTCGCAGACAGCCATGTGGTCATACCAGAGGGTGGCAATCACGGCCTTATCAAGCAGGGCAAAAGTCAGCAGCTTCACCAGATAATGAGGTCATGTGGGGGCAGGTGCAGACAAGGTGTGGGACTATCATGCAATGCATGGTCACATCGGGACAACCCAGGGCCACGGCACAGGGGCCGCCACCGCAGGAGTGCACTGGGTAGCCTGGGGACACGCGGGACTCTGGCCCACATTTCTTTGGGGGCTCCCTCTTACCAGGTCACATGGGTCCCCAGGGCACAACGGCTTCCAGGACCCCACCCTCTGTCCTCGGGGTTTAGGCCAACAGGAGGGAAAGGCTGGACTTTGACACCAGGGATGCTGGATGCTTTGAAACCACTGGGGCTGACGGGTCTGTCTGATGCTGACCGCCGGCCACAGCAGGGGGGCTGCCCACCCTCAGGCGCCCAGGGGCAGGCGCAGCAGGTGTCACGACAGACAAGAGGCCCGGAGGGAGGGAGTCCCAGAGCATCTCCGTGAAACCGGGTGCCCGGAGGACCAGATGCGCGGAGGCGTGGGACCACGTCCCCCCACGGGCTTAGCAGCCACCCCGAGACACTCAGTACCTCTTCATATTTCCGGTAACTCAGTGTCTCCCCAAGTATGGTGCTCTGTGTCCCCTGACTGTCCCCGCACTCCCTGGCTCCCCCGTCCTCCTGCTCAGTGCCCTCCCCCACTCACCAGGTAGTTGTCCCCGTGCTTGGACCTCAGCATCTGCGTCACCTCCTGCAGGCCGCGCAGGTAGGACTCCTCGGAGCAGCCGGCGGGGAAAGACACGGCGATGATGCGCTCGGTGATGTAGGTGAGGTCCAGCTCGCGTCCGTCCTCCATGGTGCAGCTCAGCCCCGCGGGCCTAGGAGCAGGGCCAGAAGCAAGGTCAGGAGCTGGGTCAGGAGCAGGGTCAGGAGCAAGGTTGGTCCCCAGAGCAGTGGACGGGTCGGCCTCTGCACACACAGCTCACACAGGAGCCCGCGTGTCCTCTTTCGTGCAAGCATGGCTGCGTGCAGCTTTCTGCTGAGGACGCCTGGGTGCTGGGGGCGGGGGCGGGGGGACAGCAGGTGGGAGGGCAGGGGCGCGGAAGCAGGAGGGTGGAGAGCAGGACCACCAAGTGCTCCCATCCTACAGAGGGGAGGGACTGGTGAGGCCAGGATGGGGCCTCCTGCCCACAGCGCCCCAGCTGCACCTGCATCACAGGACAGTGCTGTGGGGACCATGATGGAGAGCCGTCCCTCCTCCCCCAACCCCCATCTTCCTCCTCCTCTTCCTCCTCCCCCTTCTCTCCTCCTCCTCTGGGAAGACAGGCCCCCAGGGCTGAGGGTGGTTGGGGATGAGATGCCAGGTCAACCCCAATGGGGTGATGCCCCACAGCAAAACCACGGGGAGACATGGGACACACACAGGACGTGGGTTTGGGCCCAGAGCCCACAGGCTCTGGGGGTTTGCGGCTGTCGCCTATTACCGCCTCTTTCCTGTGTGTTTCTCTCCTGACTTTGGAAAAATTCAGAAACATACAAAACCACTTCACAATCATCTGACTTCCAAATGACCCCACGTGCCCCCCTACGCCCTGCTACCTCTGCCAGCTTTCTGCTTCAAAGAAATCCCAGATGCTCCACAACTTCATGTATAAATACGTTAGCATTTCTTTCTAGAAGATAGACACTTCTTAGAAATACCTACAAGGTCATTATCAGACCTAAAACAAGGAACATCACCAGACTCCAGGTCATAAACTTGATTTTCCGAGCGGATTTATTCCCATCAGGAGGCAGACGATCGCGGAGATTTTAGTTCTCTCTACCTTACGCACTACAGAGGGATGCGAGAGAGCTCTGATTACTTTCAAAAAATGAACCAGGTGTTTGAAACACTGATCTGAAAAGTCATAATGCGGATTTTCCACCAACCGCAGCTCCTGAGGGACGGCCCCACGTGGAGCGCGGGCTGTGGCCATCCTGGCAAGCACCTGCCGGGGCGCAGGCCAGCAGAGTTCCATGCACATGCTGGGTTCGGCCCGGGAACGCCCACAGCGGCCACGAGTACAACGAAGCCACAGCCATGTCTGGAAAGAATCGCTTTCCCGCAGTCTAGACTTTAGGGCTGGGAGGCTGAGTCCCGAAAAAGAAAGTCGATAAAGAAAAACTTGAGGGGCACCCGGGTGGCTCAGTGGGTTAAGCCTCTGCCTTCGGCTCAGGTCATGGTCCCGGAGTCCTGGGATCGAGCCCCGCATCAGGCTCCCTGCTTAGTGGGGAGCCTGCTTTCCCCCCTCTCTGCCTGCCTCTCTGCCTAGTTGTGATCTCTCTCTGTCAAATAAATAAATAAAATATTAAAAAAAAAAAAAAGAAAAACTTGATACGTAACACCTTTGAACATCTTCCTAAAGTAAAAAACAGAACAAAACCAGAAGTATGATGACTACAGAATAAAGTAACACCAAGCTCAGGGGCTCCCCGTCAGGTCTGACCCCAGGCGGGCACACGTGGACAAGCTACGAACGGTGCTGGGCACTCACCTGGGCGGTCTGGCACGGCAGAGAGCAGCGGACGGTGCAGAAGCCCCCGGAGCCTGCAAACGACAAAGCACTGGTCGTTCTTGGTCCCCGTCCCCAGCCCACGGCCCGCAGCCTGCCGAGAAGGAAGGACACGGCCCGTCCTCGTCGAGTCGCAGGTGGGAAGTCAGTGTGGTGGCCGCAGGCTCATCTTAAGGCCCGGGAGGGTCTCTGGCACGTCGGGGGTTCTCAGCCCGGGGACTGCGGACTCCCAGCCACACGCTCCCCGAACCCACAGTGGGACGGGATTCATGGGGAGACGGACCCACCTGCAGCCCCGGGCAAGCAGCCCTCGGCAGGGTGCGTGCCCATCCCCATCTGTCTACACGAGGTACTCAACCGAGGTCACGGTAAGCATTAACTTGGCCGCTAGTATTTACTTGGGAAAAAAAAGAAGTGAGTATGTCTACGGTTTAAGAAGCCCTTCAGCAGGGGAAACCCTCAGCTTGTGCTGAGCTTACAACTTCCACGACCTTCCGTGTGCACGTGTGTTGGCACGGCATGCCGGCTGTGCACACAGCCTTTCAGGAGACGCACGCCGCAACCGCGGGAGTAGGAATCCCCTCCCCCATTCCAGAAGTGGGGAAACCAAGGCTCAAGAGACGGCAGAGGCGGGAGAGCCCTTCCCACGACGCGGCAGCTCCTTTCTCGGGCCTGTTGAGTCCCAGCCCGGCTCTGCTGACCAGCCCGGGCCCGCCAGAAGGGGGGGATGCTGGGAACATGTGTGGCAGGACGCCCAGATCTCACAGACCTCCCTCCTGCTCCCTGTCAGCCCCAGACCTGGGGGACCCTTCACAGGCTTGGACACCCAACGTCTCCAGTGCGTCACTGGGCACCTGGCTCAGTCTGGCCCCAGAGCGAAAGGAAGACTCCAAGGAAGACTCCCGAGGCCCCTTCAGGAATGGAGATGGCACGCCCCAGAAGTCACACCAAGCCGTGCCTAAGCCAATGGCAAACCCGAGGCCGTGATCCGGGACCCCAGGCAGAGACGGGACCCAGAGGGTGCCCTCCTCTGTGCACAGGACGCTGAGAGAGCTTGCCCGCTGGCTGTCCCTGGTGGATACGTGCCTCTCCTACACGTCCCCTTACAGATGACTCTGGGGGCTGACAGAGCCCGCTCCCTCGGTGCCTGGACCCTGAGCGGCATAGGACAGCGGCCCCCCACGAGGTCAGGGAGGCCGGACCCACTCTCCCCAAAGCAGCCCTGAGGCCTGCTGGCTGGGTTCCAGCCAGGCCCCCCAAGAATCCCCGCCCACATCCCTTGGCAACGGACGGATGGCAGACAGATGACAGGACAGACGCGCAGATGCGCGCATGAAAGGCAGACCGCTGAACACACCCGCACACTCGCGCACACACACACACACAGCGAGATGGGAAGGCAGGGCCTGCCTACCCTCCTGCCACTTCTCACGCCTACCTGTCATCACTCCGCTGGGCCTGAGGCTGAGTTAGACCGAACAGAAGCGTAGACTGAGAACCAGCAGACACGGTCCACGCACGTGAGTGTGTGGACGGAGCACAAATGCCTTTCCAACGTCCCCGTCACCCAAGTGGATGATAGACCACTCACCACCCACACCCCCAGCCCAGCGGCGAGGCCACCCGCCACCTCACGGTGACAGCCGCAGCTCAGCGTGGAGGGGGTAAGGGTCTCTGCGGTGAGGGGGGTCACTTGAAGGGAATGTGTACTGGGCACAGCACAGCCGGTACCCGAACCCTGAAATGGCATCATTCTGCACCTTGGGGACAGCAAAGGGGTGGGCATGGCCACAAAAGGTGCATGCAGGGGCGGAGTGACAGGAGGGTTTCCGAGGACAGAGGCAAAGCCAGCCCCGGACCGTGGTTCACCGTTCCTCTAGCATGGTGTCCCGTGAGGGCTGGCTGAGATCGGCAAGCGCAGACACACCAGGGGGACACCTGGCTCCTGGCGGGAACCCGAGGAAAGCAGACGGGACTGTCCTCACCCCATAGCCTGGGAAACGGGCGTTTGGGAAGACAGCGCCGTGTGCAGAGCCACACAGCTGAGATGCGGTAGCCGCTTCTGACACCCAGCTCAGGACCTGTCAACCCGCAGCCCCGGCGGCCTGCAGGCCGACTGGACGGGGCACGACTTTGCCACACACGGTGCTGGTCAGAGGGGGACACAAGGCTACCCTCTCTGTGCGTCTTCGCTCAGGGGCAAAGACTCTACCTGCTCTCGGGGTTCACAAACCAGGTTCCCCTTCACACACCACAGCACAGTTCGTACCTTAGGAATGACCCAGAAACCAACTTACTAAAAGTCTCCCTTGCTCCCCAGAACCCTACACCCTAGCCTTATCCGGGAGGCCCCATGCCTCCTGAGCTGCATGTTTCTCGTGGGGCTTCTGCAAGAAGACAGCGGCCTGCCCGCCTCCCCGGGAAGCCTTCCCAGGACACGCCACTCTTCAGGCACCTCACCACTGTGCAGAAACAACAGCGCTTCCTGTACGCGTGTTGGGTCCCCACCTGCCTGAGCCCGGCCCCACCTCCTTCACCCCTGGCCGCTTTGGCATGCGCTTATCACAGCCTGCAACTCCAAAAGGCCCTAGAAACCCGAACGCAGGGGCGGGGGGTGCACGTGGAATCTGGGGCCAAGGTTACACCTGCACCAGGCCAACCGCAAAGCATGCACTGCCCCTCCCCCCTGCCGTGTCTCCGAAAAGGAGCTCCTCCGCTGGCCCCCAAAGTGGCCCTGGGCCCCTGTGACATCACCAGCCTCCCTGGCCATCTGGGGAAGCCTCCGGGGTCCAGGACATACCAGCAAGCAGCAAAGTGGGCATCCCACCTGGTAAGGACTCGTCCCATCGGTCCAGGGGGGCTCTCTTGCTCAACACGCTTTGGCAATTACTGACCCCCATTTCCTCGGCTAATGGTGTGATAAGACACAAGCACAGCAAGACCAATTTTGCAGCCGTGGGACACCAGCCCACGCCCATATTTCAGGAGGACACAGTGACCGGAGGGGGGGCACGTGAGTGTGTGAGTAGAGCACAAATACCTTCCCAATGCCCCCATCACCCAAGTGTATGACTTGGGTCCACATTCATTTTTCAGGAGGGGACAGGAGGGGACAGGGACCGGTGGGGAGATCTGAATACAGACACAGCTGTCTTATGAAGGGAGGCCCACTGGCCTGGGGCTCGCTTCCGAGTCGGTTACCCTGGTGCAGAAAGCAGGCCCAGTGCCTGTTCTTGGGAGGAGCTGGTCCAGGCTTTGTCAAGGGACGAGGCTCCTCGGACGATGCAGACTCTGCCACTGTGCGCCCCGTGATCGTGACCAGGTCCTTCACCGGCCCAGCCTCAGCCACGCTCCTTGTCTTTCTAGCACAGAAATCCCATCCCCTACCTCACCTGGGGGTAAGGGACCAGGAGGGACTGGCATGCAGGGCCCATCCTCTAGAACCCCGTCCTCCAGAACCCCAACCCCCACAGCGCCCCATCCTCCAGAACCCCACCCTGCAGGACCCCATCCTCAGGGCACCGTTCTCACACCCAGTGGGTAACTCCAGAACACCTGGGGACGCTGCCCACACGTCACTGGGAAACCACAGCTTTGCGGCTCATAACTGGGCCCCCTTCTAAGAAGACAGGCCCATGGAAGGGAGGCTGGGGCTGCAACCAGGACCCAGAGCCCCACCAGCTGTGGGACTGATCACTGATCTTGTAGGGGACCTGATGAGCAGGATGGCAAGGAAGCCCGTCACCCCATCCCCCTCCCCATGGGCACCCGGGGGTCTGCAGCTCGGGGACGCCCAAAGTTGGGCCGTGTGGCACAAGACGAATGTTCCGTAGGCCTGAGCTTCAGGAAAGCACCCACAAGGCACCGGGGTGGTCCCAACTAAAGGGACCGCAGTCCGGGCTAAAAGACACGACGTGTGGCTCTCCCAGCATGGCTTCGGAGCCGCCCCTGATCACTCGCACGGGCTTCCGGGAAAAGGGACGTTGGGCAAACGTCTGCGTCCATGCCTCGTGGAGGGCAGAGCACCTGGCAGGCGCACAGAAGGAACCGGCTCCGGGGCCAGGGGTGGGGAGGGCAGCAAAGACGCGCGAGGCCCGGGCAGGAAGGCGGAGGGAGGATGCTGACAGCAAGCCCCCATCACCACAGCATACCCTTCTGGGTGGCTGTGACCGCAGGACCATGCAAGGACTCTGAGGCTCCCGCTCTGTAACCTTGGGCAGGCACCTTGGGCTCCTCATTCACGAAATGCACGGAATTCTGCTAGGTGCAGCAAGCCCTCTGCAGGGGCGTGTGGGGCAGAGCAGGGCCGGCAAGGAGCAAATACATCGTTAGCATCTGCGATTCCCACGTGTTCTCTGGCAAACCAGGATGGAGCAGACCTGCCTAGCGAGACTCACACCCTGGGCAGTGTCCCCATGTCAGCAGGGAGGGTCCTGCCCCTACGCGACGGGCTGGCGTGGGCACCAGTCGTACAGGTGGACGGGAGCCAATGCTGGTGCTGTGCCCCCATATCCCACCCCACCACTGTGGGCAAAGGGCGGACACCTCCCTCTCTCCACCCCTGCCCCACAGCCCTCCTTCTAGTCCCCCCAGCACACTCCACCCCTCCTGCTCCAGGACCTTTGCACATGCTCTACAGGTCTGAAACACTCCCCACCCACTTAGGCCAGCCTCACCTGGTTAGCTCCTATTAATCCCAGACCTCTCCACTCACACGCTGCCCCCCAGCAAAGCAACTTCTGACCCCTGGTCCAGCTGACATGTCCTGCGAGGGCCCAGATCTCAGCCGTACAAACACAACTGACGGAGGGCATTCCTGTCCATGCTCTGTGCCCCCGCCACGAAGACCTGCAAGGGCGCGGACTCCCACATTCCGCTCAGCCTCTGGGGACACATCCTGTCCCCAGGAGCAGGCGGAGCACGTGGTCTGCAGAGGAAGGAGGGAACAAGCCAACCACTGACTTCCCGGCGCCCAACGGGTGACATGGCCACGGGAGAGCCGCAGCTACTGCTTCCGCGTTTTGGTACCAAGTACCTACTTACGTTGGTACAAAATACCTACTTAGCTTTATCCTTGGGATAACAAAAACCAACGTACCCGAACGGCTTGAACAGACTCATCACCTAAAAAAGTAGCAGAGTGGAAAGTAGTAAGTATGTCCTCCTTGGCAAAGTCATGACACAGGGGATCGATGACATTGGGGGAGAGAGACTGTCCCCCGTAGAGCCGTGTGGGGAAACACAGATCTCGGAGACAGAAGAAGGCTCCGGAACAGTACGGCTCCCCAGACGGGTCCGATGTGCGTTCTGCTCACTGACGGGGTCCCCCACTAACAGTGTGCCCACCGCCCCGCGAGTCAAGCATGACCACCCTGTGCACAGACTCACAGGAGTGTCCCCGTCCCCAAAGACAGGGACCTGAGGCAGGGTGTCCGCGCCAGGCAGGCCTCTGAGCCCACCGGGGAGCTCACCCTTGCTCCTGCTCGCATGGAAGGGAGGGCGGCACCAGGGGCTAGAGATGAAAGGTTGCATGCATCCCTGCTTCCCGCCTCCCCTCACCCTCTCTGGCTCTTGGGGGAAGAGCAAAGAAAGCCCCCCGGCAAGGTGGGAAGTGCAGGGAGGGCGCCAGGGTCCCCGGAGCCCGGGCCTGGGTGCTGCACCCCACCGGGCTGACTGACGGGCCCTGAAACTCGTGGCAGGAACAGTTTCGTAAAAAAGAACAAAAGGGACGATTGCGTAACTGAAGCCAGATTTACAAGGAAGCAGGGCTCGCAGGCCGTGGCGGGGCAGGGAGCAGGACGGCTGTGCCCTCGGGAAGGAAGTACCCGCGGAAGCACGCCACACAGGCAAACGGAAAAATAAACGAAAAACCTTTTTCAAAGGCCACCACCGGCCACGTTCGGCTGCCACACCTGAAGGTCACGTCACTCACTCACGGCCCAGCAGGCGGGCTGCAGGGGTCACGGGCTTCCCGCTCCGAGGCCCGGGCCCAACGCCAGCGCTGCAGCTCCCCGGGCTGCCCCACCTTGGAGAGACTGAGGCAGCCCTCCGTGACTCAGTTTCCTCCTCTGGAAAGTGGAGGGTTGGCGGGATTCAGTCAGGAAGTACGCGTAGAGGACTAGGAACAGCAGCTGACCAAACTCGAGCTCTAAATAAACCTGAGACACGCATTCGGGCGCCAGGCGGGGGCAGGGAGGGACTGACCCCACGAGGCAGCGCCTGCGGGAGTCCACACGAACACGGTGCCCAGCACAACCGCGGCACCGTCCGTCCCCGCAGAGAAGCAAGACTCTAACAAGCAACCTGCCCAAAGCCAGCCAGACACCTCTCCCTTCCAGAAGGAGGCGGCCAGAAAGAAAGTCATTATCAGGAGCGCCCACCTTGAACTTCTCTTAACGCTCTCGACCCCTGGCCGCAGCTCCCGTGACCTCTCTAGGAAAGACATACCAGGCTCAAGTTAGGAAATGATAACAGCGTCCCTCGGTCCCCACGCTCCTCTACAAGAAGCAAGGTCGTGCTCAGTCTGAGATTTTATCTGGGGCTATTTTTCACCAAGGACTCAGAATTCTGGAGTACGCAGGCTGGTCCGCACCACACAGACGCAGGACGCCGGGAAAGGCCCGTGGCAGGGAGGAAGGAGGCCCCTGGGGCGCGGGGGGTGGTGAGGAACCCAGGGTGGGGAACCAAGCTCTCACCCACGTCGGGGTTCCCCAGCAGGGGCAGCCCAGGAAGCAGCTGCCACAGTCCCACGTGCAACTTTTACGGCCCCTTCGCTGCAGAGCAAGGACGTGAGCAAACAGAGGAGGGGCTCCAGGGACCAACCCAGTGCCAAGAACACGCGGCAGCCCACGGTAGGGGCCCCACAGAGCCCTCCGGGTGGAACTTACCGTGCTGCTGAGGGGCCGGCTGCGGCTTCTCCTTCCTTCCAGAAGCAGCTCCCTCCCACCACCTCACCCCTTCCCTGCTTGGAGTCCTGCGCCCTCCCCGAGCGCCTGGCCGAGGTGGGTGGCGGGGCCGAGAGCAGGTGGGACAGCGCCCGCCCCACCAGGGCTGGGGAGGTCCCAAGGGCAGCGGTGCCCGAGCCGGCAGGCACGCCCAGCCCACAGCAGCAGCACGCATGCCTGCTGGCAGGGCAGAGACACCACCGCCCGGCCCAGGGCAGGCCCTTCCAAGGCCCAGCAGGGCCCACAGCCAGCAGGACAGGCCTCACCAGGCAGGGGCCCTGTCCTCAGGAGCCAACACCCGCCGCCTCCCTGGGGGTGGTCAACACAGGGACACAACGAGGGGTCTCCTGTGTCCAAGGAACCCCCCCCCCACCACCTGGAGACCAATCCACATGGACTGACTGCTGGGTGGACAGGTCACCAGCCAGCACCTTGAACCTGACAGGTGCCTGGTGCCCGCCCTCCTCCCACCACCCCCCATTCCTTCTGCCCCTTACCATGCTCACAAAATCACAAAGCAAACAAAAAAACAAGGTCAAAGTGCGTCACTGGACCAGAAGAGGAGCGGGCTCGCTCCTAACACACATGCCCCTTGGGCTCCAAGTCTCCCAGAGGCCAAAGCAGAGAGAGAGAGAGACACGGAGCTGGACAGATGTCAGACGGTGCGACAGGCTCCCAGCCTATCTGAGGCTGGAGGGACCAAGGTCACATTCCACTCGGAGTCAGGAGGGGAAGGGCCCATAGCAGAATGCCGTCCCCCACCACCACGGTCTACACTGGCAACCGGCCGGATTTCACTGTCAAACGTCTAGTCCCGTTCCTTACACTCAGAGGGATACCCACGTGGGCTCACTGACAAGGACGCCCCACACATGCAGATTCTTTCATTTTAATCACTTCATCACGAGAACACGTCTCCTCGTTAAAAGGATAGGGGGAGGGCGTGGTGGGTCACACTGGGCCCCCACAATCCTGTCCCCGGCACCAGGGCTGGGGACCCTGCCGCTGAGGGCGTCACGTGGGGTCTCCTTCCAGCCTCAATATGCGGGGAGCCCTGGAGCCCACGGCCGGGGTCTCTGTTTCGGGCGGCCCAGCTCCTGAGTGGATGGTGGGGCATCCCGAGGGACAGCGTGGGGACAGCCCTCCCTTCACCTGTCTGGTCAGCAGACCGGAGACAGACTGCACTTCTCACTCCTGGGAGCATCCGTCCCAGCCCTGCCCCAGGGCCCAGGCCTCCCACCACGGACGACCCCATGGGGGAGCCGGCTCTGAGCCTCTGAGACCCTCAAAGGCTGACAAGTGTAGACCAAGAGGGAGGCCCCCCCACCCCACCCAGATGTCCCAGGGTGTAGGGCTCGCGGTCCTGGGAAGGGGGCCCAGTGCGCCCACTGAACTGCCCAGCAGAGACAATCTAGGACCGTAGCTTCCCCACGGCAAGAAGGGCACCATAAGGGGCCCCAGGATGACCATCCTGGTGCATCTGACCGCTGGCAGGTGGACCAGGGCCTTCCCACAGCCCCGTCTGTCCTCACACACGCCCAGGACGACCCAGTGAGCATCCTGCCCGGCCAGCATTGGACACACGTGCTCCATCCGAACCAGGCCCCACTACTCGGGACCACCCGGCACGCTGAGCCCCACGGCTCCCAGCGGGGCTGGGTGACAGGCCTGGAAGTGCAACGGAACAGCGCCGTGGTGACAGCAGTGTCCCTGACGGGCTGTGGGATGGGAGCTCCATCCAGCGGCAGAAAGGGTGGGCCTTCCAGACTGGAGCCGGGCCCAGAGGAGCCAGGAGTGCCTGGGGAGGACCGGCCCGCGAAGTGTGAGGCCAGGAGAAGTGGGGGAGCTGTGGTCGGGGCTCCGGGAGCTCGAAGCCGGTCAGAGCATTTCTGGGACAGGAGGAGCCCCGCAGGGGTGTCCGAGGATGTGTCCGAATGTGTTCTTAAGGTGGGTTCGTGGCAGCTACACCAAGATTAACCAAAGGCGGGTGCATGCGGCCGTGGACTGGAATGACTATGGGGAGGGGGAGCCACTCCGTCAGGCGTGGGGTGCATGCGTCCCCCACGTGCGAGGACAGTGGCAGTGTCAGGCAGGGCAGAGGATGCTAGCACCACAGAGCCCGGAGCGTACGGCAAGCCAGGGCCATGCTCCAGAACGTCCACGGGCCACGGACACTGCACCTCTGGAAGCCTCCGTGCCCAGCTGCCCGTGGGAGCGGTCGCGGAACATGACCCAACACAGAAACATCGGGTGAGATCCCGCTCCCTGGCATGAGGTACGCCCTCAATAAGCACCCGCTTTATTAGCAGGTCCTCTTCTCGCCACGGAGCTGTCCACGGAGCTGTCCAAGGAGGCCAGGGGGCAGGGGAAGGAGTGCCAGCAGCTCCTGAGGTCGGGCAGGGGTGCTGGGCACCAAGAGGACAAGAGCGAGGACCTGGTCCCACTGCTGAGGAGGGAGACGGTGCAGAGAGAGAGTGGGGGGTCCACGGACCTGCACCGTGGCAGCACGTGGGCAAGCCACATACAGCACAACCCACCGGACACGGCCCACAGCATACGACCCACTGGAAACAGTCCACGACCCACAGGACACGGCCCAGAAGACACAGCCTACAAGATATGACCCATGGGACAGAGCCCACAGGCCACAGCCGTGACTCAGAGGACACAGCCCACAGGGCTCTATCACCACCCACAAGGGTGCCTCTGCTGCTGTCTGGTCACTTCAGCGTGAGGACCCAGGAAAGTGCCTTTGGCAGGAGAAACCGGGCTCCAAGCCCAACTCATCTCATCAGACAGGACGTCGTGGCGGCACTGGCACAGCCTGTCCCCTCGGGTCCTCCCCTGTGAGCAGGGGAAGACATTCAGCCGCGGCGGTCCTGAGCCCTGGGCGAGCTGGGGGCCCAGCCACAGACAAGCCCACCCCGAAACACCCTGCCGGCTGTTCTAACCACGCGCTCCCACACGAAGGAGACTCCATTCGGGTTAGCCTCCGACAGTTAAGAGCCGGACACAACACCAAGAGGACGACACGGTGCTGGACCCCAAACACAGATAAAACCAGGGAAGAAGTTTCCTGGGATCGAGCGTATCCACAGAGCCCACCCGACCAACCGCGTGCGGAACGGGACGCACTGGACAGCATTCACACGTGCTCTAGCTCCTCCCCGAGATGCTGTCTCCTTTCCCTGTGAGGGAATAAAGCTCCTGGCACCTGCCTGACCAGGCCTGACCAAGGTCACAGGGCTCATCGGTGAAAGCCACGGCTACCGTAGGTCCGTGCCTGGGGCCTGAGGCCAGCTGCCCCTGCTGAGGGACCCACAGGGGCACACCGACGGGATGCTCGCCGGGACCTCTGCCCACGCGCAGCTTCATGAGCCCCAGGAGTCCCCCTCCCCCCAGTTTTCTGGATTCCGGAGTTTCAACCCAGGAACACCAAATGAATGGGCCACTGGCCGGGTTTAGACCTGCAATGCCTCCTACACAAGCAGGTCTCTTTTCTCTCCTTTCTATGGTCCGGGAGGCCGGAAGTCCAGCATGGGCTGGGTCTGAAAGTTTATGATATAGCACAATAAAATCCCCAAATTTTCAACTTTTTCAACTTTCCACAGCCGCGTGCCAGCCAGTTTTGAGCTGGAGCACGATTTCCCATGCGCCTGAACATTGTTTGGGCCCCGACGTCTGTCTCCTGCAGAAGGGGCTTTGAGAAACATCCTACAGCCTACAACGTCTCAGCATCCTTAGTGGCTGCCTCTGGATCGCCACCGGCAGGCACAATTTGCTTTGTGACTTGTCAGGAGAACTCCCTAGAAGCCCGTCTCCTGGAACGCGTGCTGTAGCCTCCGGGACCTCGCACACCTGTGACAGAGGGGACAGAGGTCCACAAGGCGAGGAGCGGACCAGAATGGAATTGCCCTGGCAAGCCTGAAGAGGGATCCAGGGTGCCGGAAGAGGGGAGACCGTGTCCCCAGGAGCGGGGCAGGGAGGAGAGGGACGTGCCTCGGGGCTCCTATGGAAGCATCCCCGCATCTGCTATCCAGGTCAGAGGTTGGGGCAGAGGTCGAGGGCCTCCAGGACGCTACATCCCCGACGAGACAGACGGCAGGGACCTCCTAAGCGGCCGGGACACGCACGGACAGCACCTGCAGCTCCGGTGTCGTCCCTAAATGCACGTGTGAGGACTGAGATGCTGGCCTGCCGTGCCTCCGGGTCCCCCTGCTCCGTCCCAGCTTTGCCTCTCCCTGCAGCAAGCGTGGGCTGACTGAGTCTGCCCAGATGGCCTGAGGGGTCCCGGCGTGGGGTGGAAACGGTCCCCTGCTCAGAAGGGCACGCGGGCCCCTGCACGAGAGGCCGTCTCCCCTTTCCGACTACAGGTTAGAAAGGCGGGGAAAACATTGCGCACGAGAAACGTAACACGCTGGGGGAGACCAATGGAAATGCAAAACAGCTGAGCAGGACAAGGAGGAGCAAAGCGTGGGGGCGGGGTGGTCAGGTGCCAAGGGAGGTCCTCCACGAGGATGACTCCAGAGCAGCTCAGGCCAGCGCTGTGACAAGGGTCGTGGGAGTAAGACTGGGCATCAGGGAGCCCGCAGGTTAGACCCGGCAACCCCCATGATGCCTCCTGGAACAGCCAACCTCAAGCCCCACCTTTCCCAGCACTTACCACACCCCCGAACCCCGTAAATGACAGAGCCAAACAACACGGAGGGACAGATCTGCACCGAGGGCTGGTGGGAAGAGTGAGACTGAGTATGGGGTCACGTGCGGGACAGCAAGGATCACGCTCCAGGAACGACAGATGCAGGGCTCTGGGGGCTTGGTCGGTTGAGCACCCGACCCTTGGTTTTGTGAGACTGAGTCCCACCGCAGGTTCTGCACTCAATGTGGAGCCTGCCTGAGGTTCTCCCCTTCCCTCTGCCCCTCCCGCCCTCTCTAAAAAAGAGAAAGAAAGGGCAGATTCGTGTCAAATGCAACTGATGGGGGAGTCTCGGTTAGAGCCACAGTGAGAGCCCCCAGAGGTTTGCTGTTGGGACTGGAACCCCGTCTTGCCCTCTAGGAACCAAATGAACGAGATCGCGTCTTCAGGTGAATATCCAGTAGTGTCACTACTGATCCCCCGGTGTTTCCATCTGTCATCTTCTGAGACCCGCCACACTGTTTTCCCAAGTGGCCTCACCCGCCGGCGTTCCCACCAGCAGTGCAGGGGGCTCCCCCTTCTCCGCATCCTCGCCGGCACCTGCCGTTTCTTGCCCCCGACACTCGCCCTGCTGACGGGTGGGAGGTCCCAGCTCCTCGTGGCCTGGATTTGCATTTCCCTGACCATGACTCACGTCGAGCATCTTCTCGTGTCTCGTCCCCTGCTCTGGGTGTCTTCTTAGGGAAAACGTGTATTCCGGCCATTGGCCCATTTTTTAATGAAATTATTTGTATTTTTGGTGTTGAGCTGTTCTTTATATGTTTTGGACATGAACCTCTTATTAGACGCAGCAAAATACTCATGTGAAAACCCAGATACAGCCCTGTTTCTTGCAGCGCCGTGTCCAACAGCTGAGATGTGGAGCGCCCCCCGCGGGCGAGCGGATAGAGCGGGGCATGCACACACACGCACACACACGCTTGCACACACGCACACATGCACACACGTGCACACACACAGCGAGACGTCGCTCAGCGGCAGAGAAGAATGAAGTCCCGCCGCTTGTGACGACACGACGGACCTAGAGGGTATTACGCTCAGCGAAACGACTCAAAGAAAGACAAACACCGCAGGACCTCATTTACGCGCGGAATCTAAAAAACAAAACAAACACACAAACAAAAAGCAGAAGCAGACCCGTAAGTACAGAGAAGACCCGGACGGGCGCCCGAAGTTCGGGGAGGGACCGGAGGGGACGAGCAAACGGGCGCAGGGGAGGGGGAGGCAGAGGCTTCCAGCGATGGAGCAAACAAGTCCCAGGTTGAAGGCCACAACACAGGGAACACAGTCAGTGGTGAGATGGCAGAGACCACAGCCATCACGGCGAGCACGGCGAGCATAACACAGAGACCCGCCACATCACTCTATACCTGAAACCAATAGGACATGGCACGTCGATGACTCTATTTCCGTAAGAAAGAGAATTTAAATTGTTTAAATAAAGTCATCCCCGGCTGCTCTACTGGCTGGACACCCGTGTCGGCCTAGAACGCTGATGCCTGCCACCCACTGCACCTGGTCAGGCGCTTGGACGTGCGCCTCCGATCCCATCCCCATCCTCTGTCACCCTGCATGTGGACCGGACATGGACATCGGGACGTGGACTGGGCACCCACTATGTCCGCTCCCAAGCCTGTTCTGGCCAGAGGCACTGGTGGCCATCACCTCACAGGTTAAGATAGCGCACAAACCAACAACATGTGAGCCTAAAAAGCCAGAGATCTGCTGTGGCTTGGAAGGCAGTTCCGTGTCTTGGGACGGCGCGGCCACAGAGACCTGCTCCTCCCGACCCCGCAGGACAGCTGCAGGGTGGGGCAAACCCAGAGCACGGCTGCGGACGGCCATCCCGTTAAGGTTTCACAACACTCTGAGGCGGCCAAACGGGGAATTTCAGATGGTTCGCTATGGGCACACAGTCTGCCAAAGTAGGGCAGGGAACCCCAGCCCCGGGACCAACGGACACAGCCGTCCGTTTCAGATGCAAGTAAGTGTAAAAGCAAGTATGGCTTAGGATCCCACAAGTCCACATTTTGATTTAACAACCACCTATAAATCCCGAACATTCTTTAATTTTTATTTTTTTAAGATTTTATTTGCCAGAGAGACGGGGAGCACAAGCAGGGGGAGCAGCAGGCAGACGGAGAAGCAGGCTCCCCACTGAACAGAGAGCCCGATGCGGGGCTTGATCCCAGGACCCCGGGATCATGACCTGAGCTGAAGGCAGACATTTAAGGACTGGGCCACCCAGACATCCCAAATCTCAACTATTTTAAAAGACATGCTGACTGAGAAGCAGGGGGACAGCATGTGACACGTGACTGTCATCATCTGAGGGAGAATGACACAGGGTCACGGCCGCACGTGGCCACACTGAGTCCAGCCAGGGGCAGCTGCAGTGCCGTCCTCCTACGGCCGCACAGCATCCCACTGGGCTGGGACCCTCCCATCCCCACTTTGCCGAGACAGAGCAGAGGACCAGGCTGGACACGGTGGGGCACGCAGCTAGTGTGCCCAGTAGGGCTGGGACTCGCATCCCATTGGCACCACAGTGGACGACCTTCCTCCCCATTCCCTGGCACCCCAAAACGTCACGGAACGGCCCATCACAGGCTCACGAGGAGGCGGCGCATGTGGGCAGGGGTCCACGCTCTCCGACGGGCAGGTCAGGGGTAAAGGGAGTTCTTAGGCGCTGATGTGGCAACGAAGCAGCCTGAGGACCCACAGTCCACACCTTATCAGTGCGCTCGAGTCTTGCTGTCGTGGGTCCTGGGATTCTCACCGTCACTGCGCATGCCGGCTGGACATCTCCCTGAGCTTAGAGCACTAGACTCACCCACGCGCACGGGGTGCCATTCCCAAGTGAACCCACCAGCAAGAAGCCCAGCCGTGCAAAGCCGTGTGTCCCTGCACACACCTCAGGAAGGACAGTGGATCACGGGGAGCGGGTCTGCCTCAGCTGCGCACGTGCCCGACGGGTCCCGCGTGTGTCCGTGAGTGACTGCGGGTACACAGGGATGGCAGATTTGGGGTGACACGCACGTTTTAGCAGGGTCGCAGACGTGCACACACAAAACCCCCAAATAAGGAGGCTGGACAGCTACTGAATCGGTAGGAACCTGTCAATCATTCACCTCGGGTTCACGCAAGAAACCTCGGGAAAACCTCCCCGTTCTAACGCCCCACCGCCCCCCGCCAGGGCACATGAGTCTGCCACTGTAAAGTTTCGTAAAGAATCCCAACCACAGTCCAGTCCGGTAGTATTTTGAAGCGTGTGACCCGTCTCTGTATGCGGAGGACGCCGTACGCCCTTGGAGGGCACTAACCCCCGGGGCCCCTTCCTCCTCGCTTGATGAAGGTCAAGACACCTTCTCTTCCAGCGCTCCCGCCCCCAGGGGGGAGGCAGAAATGAAGCAAACGCTTCCGTCCAGAAAACACTGTGTCAACCCCGTGTCATGTGCTGATGAACTCAGCAGGTTTTCAGCCACCAAACGCTTCGCCCTGTGGACTGGTCTCTCCAGATGTCCACCGTCCACCCAGAATGCCACAGGGAAGACGCTCAGGCAAGCCTGGGCCATCAGCTCATGGAAAACCCGGGGACCACTGGTGGGCTGGTCATAAGCCCTGAGCTCCGTGCTCCCACTTTACCGGCATCCTGACCCAGCTCCAAGGTCCGATGTCACCGGCTCCCCACCGCCCACCGCGCCCCTGCCCGGACCGTCGCGGCATGAGGCATGAGCTCCACACACCACATGGCCCCTCTGTAAACACGTCAGCAGGCCTCCTTGGAAGAGAAACCACGTTCTGAAATGACACCAACAAAATACCAGTACCGGGAACGGGGGTATTCCTTAATACCCCCACATCGCAAATCCATGCTCAAATTTCCCTGTTTTACAAGTTTAAGTTTGTTTTTGCCTTTTTTTTTTTTTACAGTCAGATTGTTGGGATTAAGTTCCAGATAGAGTCTGACGGAGTTTATCTGACATCTCTTCCGTTCCAAAGCCACAGAGATCCTTCCTCCTCCCACAGCGTATCTAGAGATGACCGACACGCTCTCTGCCCCGCCAAACTCCCCCAAATGTCCCCCGGACTCGCTGACCTCTTGGAACGCGTCCACGGGGCTCAGGGCCCGCGCCTCCTGGAAGCCGTGGATGGGTCTGCACTCAGGGTGGTTCTGGTCTGATTTCTGGCCTCCCATGACGGCCACACGCGCAGCCAACTTCCCCGAAGGAGGCATGTGACTCGACCAGCTTCCTTCTGCGACCCAGGAGGTTACAGAGGGTCACGGTCATTCGGCTACTTTAGGTCTGCAGTTTGGCACATTTTAACTCTTTCCCTTTCGTGACACTCGCTGGCCAGAACTCCTCCTTACACGGAACTTCCCTCTTTGTCGATTTTTAACCCTGAGGTACAGGTTGTGTAAGAAAAGGAGATCAAAGGCCTGCTTCTCTTTATTTACTGATTTTGCAGGATGAATCGTTCCCTAACCCTAGCCCTCAAAGGCAATGAACGAAGTTTCGGATCTGGATTGAGTTTTTACGTTTTTATTTATTTTTTTGTCGTTGTTAAGTAGGTGCTTCATTTAAAGTCTGGTGCAGAGATCAGAAAGCGACGTCTGAGCCCAAAATCACAAAGCGGACAACCTTTGCAATGGGACTCAGGCCCGCATCTGCACTGGTCCTCAACCATCTGCCATCCAAGACCCCATTCAATCCCGAGGACGCGCGCCGTGCTTGCCACACCGTGGACACGCTGGCGCAGGGCCAGCGTGGGGACTGTGCCCAGTCACCACCGCCAGCTGGAGAAGCCTCTCCCCAAACTGGAAGGAGCCCAGGCAGCCCTGCGGGACTTTCCTTATTCTCTCTGTACGGGGGGCCCTCCAGATAGGGACATGGTTTCTGCCAAGGACAAAACTCCCTTTTCTTTTACAGCATTGTTTCCTTTAAAAAAAAAAAAAAAAACCCTTTTATTTATTTATTTATCTGATATAGAGCAAGGGAGAGAGAGAGAGAGAGTACAAACAGGGCAGAGGGGTAGAGGGAGAGGGGGAAGCAGGCCCCCAATGAGCAAGGAGCCTGATGCAGGACTCGATCCCAGGACCCTGAGATCACGACCTGAGCTGAAGGCAGAGGCTGCACCGACCAAGCCCCCTCCAGGTGCCCTTGCAGAATTGTTTCCTGATGCTTGAGGGAAAATAAACATGGCTAACAAGGCTGCTCTAAGTGTCCCCAGGGAGAGGAGGAGGACGTGAGCTCAGTGACGAGGCTGGAATGGACTTGGCTTCTGATGTTCGGGACCCAGATGCCCCACTGCCTGGCTGGCTTCTGCCTGCACCCAGGGTGCGCCTTGAACAGATGGGGAGACCTCCCAAAAGTTCAGAGGCACTTGGGGAGACCCGAGGAAAAACTGGCCCGAGGCCCCTGGCTCTCTACAGAGACTCTCCAAGCGAGGCCAGGACACCCCAGATTCCATACCAACGGGCCCGACACCCACAGGTGCTGATAAGAAAACAGGAGGTGGGGACTCCGGGCCACGGAGAACCTGGGGAGGAATCAGATTCCAGAACCCTGGGCCCTCCCCCCAAACTAGCAGCCAGGGTCCCCTTTCTGCACAGACTTCGATTTCTTCAGGGACCCAGGGAGGGGGCAGAATGCCGTCGTGTGCTTTTTCTTTTAAAAATGACCCCTCTTGCAGGTGAAAATGCACCAGGGCCACAGACGCACCATCACAGCAGCGTCCCTCCTGACCCTGAGCTTCCTGACCCTCCTGACCCAAACTCCGTCGCAGCTCAGGGTGTTGAAAAGAATTGGCGCTCACCCTCGCCTTCCACAGGGAGCTGTGATCCCCCCGTTCCCACACACCTGCCACCATCAAGCATCATCCCCACATTCACAACCCATGACTGCTATAGAGTCCGCGTCACTGGGGAAAAAAATTGACCCACGACCAGAACCTTCTTCTCCACGGCAGATTCCAGCCTTGGGACCTGGGGATCATTCATTCACTGGGAACATTTCCTAAGGCTCTTGCCTAAGACAGAAGCTGTCTATCGTCCATGAGTGCCAGCTGGGGGGCGCCCCCGCCACCGAGCGCCCCAGTCAACCCCAAGCAGCAGCCCCAAGCCCACCACGCAGTCAGAGACCCAGGGGGTGGCAGCTCTGAGCCCGTGTGTACCACGCCACTGGCCGCAGACGTGCCGTGACACACCTGGGTCTCACGGTGCACAAAACGGCTGCGGGCCAGCCTCTCCCGGTGTGACCAGCTGCGGCCAGCACGGGTGCTAACCATTAGCCAGACCCCAAGCTCCCGGTGGACGTAAGCTGACACCAGGCCACCGTGTCCCCTGCCCCCTCTACCTGTGGCCAGGCCCACCGCAACATCTAGCCAGGCCCTGCTTCCAATCCAGGCATGCTGGGTTGAGGCTCAACACGGTTGGGGTTTTTGGTTGTTGTTTTTTTTAATTAGCGGAGGACTGTGCCTTTCTCAGAGGGTCTGTGAACCAAAGCTCCTGTTTGCCCCCTGGGGCTCCCACAGGGGAGCCCACACCAGGCGACCTTTCCCGGAAGCGCGGCAATCTCTCCCTGCCAAGGCTGAAAAGGCCAAGGCCCGGATGTTATTTTAGGTGCAGGAGAGAATGGTGAAATCAAAGCCAGTGGGGCCGAGTCTGGCCTGTGATTAGAACGGGTGGGGCGGGGCCCCAGATTTCCGGAGAAAACTACCTACGCACCAGGTTTTGGAGCCAGCCGCGGGAGCGGTCCTGCCAGCAGCTGCAGACAGAGGCCTGGGGCAGAGGTCAGCGGAAGAGGGTCCCCCCCACGACACACAGCCGGTCAGTGGCATGGGCTTCAAAGGTCTTCCCCAGAAAGCTCCGGGGCCCTTGGGCTCCCAGCCCTGCCCGATCCCCAAGGCCCCTCTCCTTCGACTCCCACAAACAGCCCCCCCCATCCCTCTGCACATCTGCAATGTCTGTCCCGCCTGTGAGGTCTGTGGCAGGGCCCACAGGGTCACAGCCAGCCCCGGAGAGCTCCCCTGAGTGCGCGTGAGCCCCTAGGAGGGCCCCACCCAGGTCTGTGGCTGAACCTATCCCAGAAGTGCCGGGGGGTGGGGGTCATGCTAAGTGACCCCAAAGAGGTGGCGGGAGGGACCCCACACACTGCTCCCCTGGGCAGCCACTCAGACCCGAAGGTTGCGGGGCCACGTGTCCTTGGGAAGCATTTCACCAGCCCCTTCGGGCTCTGGGCTGGACAGGCCTCTCCAGATGCCGCCTCCCGTCCCTAAGCCAGTCCCCCGTGCATCTGCATCCTCTGGTCTGCTCACGAGGACACGCGTCCGGCCTGACCTCCCTGCGTCCCTATTCCAAACTCAGCCGCATCCCGGGTTCCTGGCAGACGAGAAGTGGGGGGGACACGGGTCCTCACGCCCACCCTGCAAGAGCTCCCTCCCCGTCTGTGCTCCCCTCCACCGTGAACCCCTGACCTGTCTCAGAAGCCGGCTGGGATCTGTGCATGAAAGTGGCCCCTGGGCTGCCCCCATCCGCACTTTCTCTGCTCCCTTCAAGAGCAGGTCGCCAGAAGGGGTAAAATGCACGGTTAAAGTAAAGGGAGTTGAGCAGAGTTTGAGATCCTGGCTTCCAATGCTGTCGCCCGGGGCCCCGCACACATTAATTCAGATCCCAACCTTCACGAAGGACCTCGAGGACCGAGGGAAGCACAGCAGCGACCAGCACTGTCCCAGCACGGGAGCCCAGCCTGAATCCAGATCGGGGCCACGGGAAACCTGGGGAACACTCGGTACGTTCAGCGTTTCTTGAACACTCCCCACTCTGCCTCAAGTACTAACACCAGGACCCTCCACCTCCATGCTTGCTGAGAAAACAGAGCCAGGTACAGGCACTGAGGCACCACTAGGGTCAGGCGGCCTGAGGCTCTGAGGCGCAATGGCTGGCGCTCCAGCAGCCACAGAGAGAGGATGAGGACACAAGGGCTGGCTTCACCCTCGCCGGATCCCTGGTGTGCTCACCGAGCCTCGGCTTCCCTTGCACCATCCACTCCACATGTCCCTTTAAAACGGGCTCCTCTGACGCCCCACTGCAGAACCAGACGTGGCTCTTAGATCACTCAAGTGTCAAGGTGAACGTCTGAGAAAGCAGCATTGAGTGTTTTTTATTTCTGGGTCTCATTTGCTTTTACCAAAACCAGAGGTGATAAACTTGAGCAAGCGGAAGGCTCAACTACCATCTGGCAGGACTCCCGAGACTTTCCCAGCTTCCTGAAGATCAGAGGGTTACAGAACAAGGATGTTTGAGAGTCTCTGCTGCCTGAAGCAAGGGAATGTCCTTGGGACAAGGTGAAGGATGCTCGTGTGAGATGCACAGACCCTGGCGGGCCAGCCGTGGGTGCAGACACAGAGCTGTGTGTACACACGCTCCCAGGGTCTGTGACTTCCAGAAACAGAGGCTATCACTCGGCTAAGACCCTGATGTGCTGGGGCAGATCTGCATATGTGTTCTGACGTGCCCCGCAGCGTGGGAACAGTTGTGGGCAGGAATAATCCGCACCCAACCAAAGACCTGCACTTAACGAGGACAAGAAATTCGCACGGTGGCTGTCATGGCCTGGCCTGGAGCCGGCGCCAGAGGCCGAGCTCTCCAGGCACTCCAGTGAACCTTCTGGGCAAAGCCGCCCTCCCAATATTTGACAGGTGGGAAGCCTGAACTTTGCGGTCACTACCTAAGTCTGCAGGTAAAGGAGCACCATTAACGGGGGTGACTTTCCATCCATCTCAAGCTTCCAAGTGTCCGATGCGGAGGGCAGTCTTTCCGAGATAACCAATCCCTTTGGGTAGATCCCCTCATGGCCCCCAGTAAGGAATATGACATGGACACCGTTTGCTCAGTGGCACCTGTCTTCAACAGTCACACTGTCCTTGTGTGAACCTCACCACTCGGGACCGCTTCCCCCAACCGCGTGTTTACACAACTCATGCTGAACAAGGTCCCAACACACCCACGCGCCCCCGCAGGTGCAGCGAACAGGACCCAGTCTGCAAACTCCAGCCTCCGTGTCTGTAACCTGACACCTCATGTCACCTGCAACAGAAACCACCCATTGTCCTCGCCTCCCTTGAACAAAGAGCAGAGACCCACAGCTCCCCAACTGCCGACTCAAATTTCAAGAGCGACTCTATACCCTGTCTCCTCCAGCAGGAGGAACCACAACAGCCAAGCAAAAATAATCCAGGTGTGAGCGCTGGCAGCCAGGTGAGGGCTCGAACCTGTGCCCCCAGCGGGCTCTGGCGCCGCCCGGAGCGCCCACACCCGTGGCCACCGCCAGGCGGGGACACGGCCTCTCGCAAGGACGGAGGCCGCTCGGAGGAGTGAACTTTTCCAACGCGGGGCCGCCGCACTGGCTGCTCAGGCCGTCCCTGGGCCAAGGCTGCTGGGTGCTGTCGGGAACATTGGCCGTGTTGGGCGTCCACACCTGCTGGACTGAAGGGTGTCCCAGCGAAAGCCACATGTGCACCTGGGGGGTCTGCAGGTCCGCTCCTGCAGCAGGGTGACCCTGCCCTCCCGGACAGACACGGTCCTTGCGGGACAAGACTGAGGGCAGCCACGGCGCTCTGCCCGGAGTGTCAGTCGTCGCCGTGACGCACGCCCAGCCCTCCGTGAGGCCAGCCAGCCCCCTGCCGGCTGGCGCACCCCCCTGTGTTCCAGGGGGCTCCGGAGGAACAGGTCCTCTACGCATCTGTCCCGGCTCCTTCACCCTTGAGGAGCAGATGGTACGCCTGGGAACCGACCAAACCGGTTCTTCCCTACCACACGGCCAGGGAACAATGGTCAAACCAAACAGACCGCAGAGGCCGCGAGCACCGAGCACCGGGAGACTGGGACTGCCCCCCTCACATTTGCCCAACCAGGGAGAAGGCTGTCCCGCGCCCGGTGCCTTTCCCGAGAGCCACAGCCAGTGCCCAGACTTCCCATGCGCTACTCCATCCGTCCAACACGGCACCCGTCGGGGACGTGGCCATATCCCCATGCACAGCGGAGGGAAGCCGGGCGCAGGCACGAGAGGGCCCCGTGTGAGGTCACGCGGGTCTCCAGGTATCGTGACCTGGCTGGAGCCCGGCCTGGCGCTGGCCCCGTGCTCATGATCACTACTGAGCTCTGCACCTGGGTGTGCACGCAAGCACACGTGGCTGACACACAAGCCCACGGGCATCTGCAGAAATGCTGAGCACAGAGGCATAGCTCGGCCCCCGTCACAAGGGATCTGCCACCTGGGGACGCCCCAGAGCCTCCCGGTCATGACCCAGCAGACCCTGCCTCACACGGGCCGTCTCGGCGGGAAGCCAACACACAACAAAGCCACGGTCGTGCTTCTCCCCCCTCAACGCCGTACCAACAGGTGAGCCAGAGAAAGCCAAAGGTCCCGACGAGGCTGCCCTCCAGAGCAGCGCGTGACTTCCCCCTCACACACCCGCTGGGTGCAGGTGGGACGTCTGCAGGGCAGCGGTGGCTCAGGATGAGCCCCCAGCCGCAGCCTATGCCCTGCATGACTCCCCCCCGATGCACCCATTCTATGCACCCTGCTTCCCTCGCGGACAAGGTGCACACCCAGTATCCTGGTTTCCCGTCTTTGCCGGCCCCCAGGGAAACTCAGCGTATATGCACGTCTCATCAGCTAAGCTAACATTTGCAAAGGGAGGTTTGCCTCCAGGACCCGCTGCCTGCCGGTTTTGATCTGAGAATGGATCCGGCCTCACTCGCCACATACTTAAGCCGCTGCAATAAGCAGAAGGTGGCTAGGCACCAGAGAAGTTCTAGAATGATGGCCATCAAGGAGATGGCCAAGCGTTCTGAGCACGATGACCCCCACAGAGCTGTCTGCCCTCCTGTCTCGCCAGTGCCCCACATGGTCCCAGAAGCACTGCTGGCCAGTAGACAGCTGCTCCGGCAGAGGTCAGGTCATCACGTCAGCACCCTGATGCGGCCAGGTCCAGCCAGCACAGTCCATCGGTGCCATGCCAGTCTGCCTCCCAGAACAGAGCCAGCAGCTCACAGTGGGAAGGAGCCAAGATGAGGCTCTTCCAGAACCTCTTGGAAGGGGTCCTGGCACCGGGACACCTGTAGAGCTGGTGACTCTCCCTTGGGGACAGGCCCCAGAGCTGGAGGGAGCAGGCGGCGGCCAGGTCGAACAGGAAGAAAGTGCAGAAAGGGGCAGCTCACGGCTCGGAGCCGACAGCCTGAGGTGGACAGGAAGGAGGCCGCCAGCTCCCACGCCTGAGGACTGATGAGTCACCACAAGCATCAGACACAGAGCGTGGGAGGGCCACGGGCACACAGAGGACATGGGGCCCAGGGATGCATGGACTGGCCAAAGGGCACCTATCATCCAAACCCGGCAGCCACCTTCCCGTCTACGAGCAAGGCCTGCTTGGGGAAGGTGCTCGTGAAACCCACCTCCACACGGACACCCCATGACACGGTCGCCACAGCCACACTCCACATGGCCTAAGCACCATGATACACACAGAGGTCCCACGACACGGCCACCACAGGACCCCCCCACACACAGATGCCCTACGACACGGCCACCACGGGACCACACTCCACACGGCCACCACGACACACACAGACGCCCTGCCACATGGTCACCGTGGCACCATGACAAGCACAGATGCCTTACAACACGGGCATCTTGTAGCCCTCGTTCGACCCCTAAGAAAATGGACTGAGACATCTTCTATCCCAGAGAAGGAAACCCTGGCGAGCACAGGGACGCCCGATGTGGGAGATGTGAAAGGCAGTCATGGCTCTGGTCACTAAGGAAAGCGTGCACGGGCAAGTACCAGAGGCCTGAGGTCCGTGCACAGGCTCTGGGAGTGAAGTGGGTCCCATGTGAGGTCCAGAGGGAACCTGACAGCCCCAAGAAGGGCCCCACATCAAGACAAAGACAGTCCCACGTGACAAGCCGGGACCCCGGGGATACAGCAAGGACTCACCTGTCCCAGGTACACCTGTGCGCAGCGGCGAGTCACCACCTACGATGAGAAGACACAGGGTAAGCAGACAGGCTCCCGGGAAAACGCCACCGAGGTCCACTCAGGTGCGACCCCAGAGCCGTCCCTGTCTGTCCCCACTCATGGCCGCAGAGCTCCAGCATCAAACAGACAAGGCCTGCGGTTACGAGAATCCAGATTTTTCTTCACTTTCATGCAGTCCAGCTCCTTCCACAAAATCTCCTGCAAACCCTGGAGCCTCCCCCCGAGAAGTGCCCTAAACTCACGTACAGAATTTCCTCTTCGACTTCGAAGGACGGTGGCCTCCTAGGCTAGGAACTTGGGAGCTAGCTGGAGCCCTTCCCGGCCACAACAAGGAGGTGGGGGCCCCCCTGGTGGTCTTCAGGCCGCCCCCACCACCACACCCAGTGCCCGTACTCCTTACAGAGTGGACCACTTTTTCTAGAACTTTTTCCACAGTGGGACAGAAAGCAGATGAGTGGCTCCGGGATTCGGCCTCCTCATCTAAGCAGGGGAGGTAGGAAGCGCGTGGGTGCTCTGAACCAGCCAGCACAGGGCAGGCTCCCACACTCCGGGACCCTGGGCAGAAAGGCGGGCTATCGGCGGGTGACGGCACCACGCCAGCCTCGTGCGGTCTCAGGAGGCCAGGATCCCGGCACCTGCCAGCAGGATCCCGCTCCGCTCCCCCAGGGTCCCCTGTACCCCCATCCTCAAAGTAAAAACATGCACAGGAAGGGAGAGACCCCCCAGGGATCTAATTGTCCCCGTGGCCTAGAGTGGGTGGCAGCATGACCTCGGCTCTTCCCGCCATGCAGACTATCTATAACTGCTGCTTATCTTCCGAAATTCCTCAGGGAACGTGACACATGGTCATTCGTTCGTCTGGGACACACATGGCTCAGGGCGGAAGCTGACTCATGCTCAGTGGGGCAGGGCCCTGTCCCCTGGCACCAGCCTCTCCCCGCCCGCACGCCCTCCCCACGCACAGCCCGGCACTGCTGACCCAGTGGCCGGCGTCCCTGGCCTGACCGACGCCCCCCGGGAAACAGGAGCATGCCCTCACCACACGCGTGTCCGCAGCCGCACGCACGTGTCTGTCCAAGCCTGATGCGCGGAGGAGGGAACGGGGGAAATAGGAACTAATAAACATAAACCACGAAGACCAAAAAAGGGGGAAAAAAAGGTCTCTGGAAACAGAAGAAGTTACAGACAGGCTCCTATGGGGTGGTGCCGGCCAGCCAGGCAGGCCCACGGAGCGTGGAGCTCGGCGGTCACGTCTGCACATAGGCAGTGTCTACGCAGCACCCAGGGGGCCCGGGGCGCCACTCTACGGGACCCCCGGCAAGGCCGTGTGAGGAACTGGGGCTCCCATCTTTGAAAAATCACTATCTGTATCCCACGCCAGGGAACATTATTCAGCAATTACAAAACAAGAAAAGATCTTGAGGAACCACAAGTGCGAATCACCAAGACAAAGACACCAGTGAGAGAGGCTAACGCTGTGTGATTCCCTCTCAGTGACATTCTGGGGAAGACAGAACTGTGGGCACCGTAACGAGACGGGTGCTGGCCCGCGGGGGAGGGGGATACGCAGAGCACAGAAGTGTCCAGTGAATATGGTCTGTGTGATGGTCTAACGGTGGATGCGTGGGACCCATCTGTCCAAACCCACAGAATGGGCAGAGCAAGCCCTAATACGACCTGTGGACGTGACTTCCTAAAATGTCCCTGTAGTCACTGATCCATGATAACAAATGTACCCGTTACTGCAACAGGGTAACGGAGAAAATCAGGAGGGAAGTCAGGGGGGAAGTGAGAGTACCATCCGGCTTCTCTGTTAACCCAAAACTGTCCTCAAAAATAAAGTCTATTGGAGAGTTTTCCACTCGCTGCCTAGAAGCGTGTGTTTGTCGGGTGAGCAAAAGGGAAAGTCCTATGCAGTCCCAAAACCCAAGAGTCTCACACAGGGAGACTGGGAGGTCTTTTGTCCAGAGGGCAGGTGGATCCTGAGCTCCCCACGTGCCTCCCAGCCCCTGGCCAGAGGGGGTTGGTGACACTGCCCGCCTGTCCCCAGGGCATCCCCCGCAGAATGGGAGCAGACTCCAAGCCAGGGCTCCTGAGTCCTAAACCCGCCCCTCCCTGAGGCCCCATCCGCGGCTGACAACTTGAGGGGGCGACCCGGACACGCCGTCAAGGAGGAGGCGTTCGCCAAGGGAAACGGCATAAGCCACCATCTTCGCTGGAGAGCAAGCCTGGGCAGGGGCCACAGGAGCAGAGCAGACCCCCCAGCGCAGCGGAGCAAAGGAGAAGCAACGAGGCTCCAGGCTTCCGCTCCAGAGAACGGATCACAGCCCTGCTGTCTGTGTTCACCCACACCGTGACAAAACGCAAACAGAAAACATCCCAGGGCTACAATGAATTTGCAAATGAAATTACACCAAAAGCGCCAAGTCAGAGAAGAAGGTGTGGCCCAGGGGAGAGCCACCTGCGGGCCTAAGAGAAAACGAGTATTTACATCAAGAATGGCGGACACCTAGTTTTGCAAAGACCATCCTCGATCGGACAGTGGGCACGTGTCCCCCGGACGTGGCTCATGCCAGATCCCAGGACGGGAACTCTAGGAGAACACACTGGCCTGGCCTGCTGCATTGCAAGGGACATTTCCTCCCTTGGATTAAGAGGACGGCAGCGGACTCCGGTCTGGCAGGGCTGTGGAGGGAGGGCACAGGGAGCACATATGGTCCCCCTTGGACCCCCACCCCCGCCCAGAACCTGGGATGTAAATGGCCATGCAGACCCCCCCTTTGCATGTCCTGGACACTTGGGGTTCCCTCCAGCTCTTCGATCTGACCAGAGAGGCACAGAGCATGGCTCCTGGGCTTTCCACCAGCCACGCACCTGCCCCTCCGAGCCTCAGCACTCCCGCCTCCCCGCAGGATGGAGACACCCGGTAAACACGTCACGGGCAGCTGCTCGGGGTTCAGGTCGGGTCAGTGAAGGCAGAGCCCGCTCACCTGCTTTCTGTCCCCATCTCACTGCAACCTCAGGTCACACGCCTGGCCGGCCATCTGCTCGGCTCACTTCCCAAAAGGCAACAACGTGGTGCTGGATGGTTTCCAGGTGGCCCTGGCCTTCCCCGTCACGCAGAGGCTGATGCTTCTCGATGTTCAGGACCTGCAGGAGCCAGGCCTGTCACCGATGACGCTAAAATCCCGGTGGCACCTGCCATGTGCTTTGGGACCTTGGGAGGAGGGTCCCCAATGTGGCGCTGTTCCCAGGGACCGTCCAACAGCAAGATGCCCACAGATCCCTGAGTGCGCAGCCAATGCATTAGAGGGAGGACATGGCTGCACCCTGGGGTCTGGTCAGTGCCTCCCTCTCCGAGCTCCTTTCTGTGCTGGAAGGTGGGCTGAGAACGGTCACAAGAGAATGGGCCCAGCTGCCACCAACAGGGCACTCACGGGGATGCCCACAGCTCATCCAAGAGCACCTTCACGTCCCAAGCAGGCCATGAACTGTGTCTGTGGGTCCTGCTCACTGGCCCTCGCTGCCACTCAGCAAGCCAGAGAGTGTCCCTTTGGTGCGTGCAGTGCTGAGTCCCACAGAGGCCAGGCAGTGTGGGCAGATCCCACTGGGTCCAAACTCCACGGTCCTCCCCTGACAGGAAGGCCTTCACTCTCTGACCAGGAGCACGGGGCAGGGGGGTCCAGGGCTACCAGTGAAGGCCACAGCCCTGGCGAGATGGGGAGAGGTCTTCCTGGGGACCATTTTATGGCCTTGTCGTGGCTGTGTTAGGGGACAAGTCACCATAACCAAGGACAACCATAAACAAACAGGTCTGCACTGGCCGCAGCTGGTTCTGTGGCACCTGCCTCACGAGGTATGGGAAACTCTTCCCAAGCCAGCAGCGGGCAGGTGGGCAGGTGACCAGGACAGGGAGGGCCTCGCACCCCAGGGGTGGCTGTGCTCCGGGAACGGGAGTGTGGGTGTGAGTGCTGGTGTGCCTACATGTGACGGTGTGTCTGAGTGGAGAATGCACGTGGGTCACCGCACACTCACGCACAACCCAGGCCCAGCCCTGCAGGTGCATCTCCCCACGGGCACCGGAGCGCTCTGGCCGACACCCCTGGGGGCTGAGCCGGGCCTGCGGGAGTGAGACCACCTCACAGGGTCTGACTCGGCCCCCCGTTTACTTCTGGAAATTAAGATCTTGGGGCAGAAGTTACAGCTCACACCCCATGACCTGGACCGTTTCCCTGTAGGTTCGCTCGACAAAACAAGGAACCCAGCACTCGCTGTTGCCGATTCTTACAAAATCGTCCTCCGGGCAGAGCGACATAAAACGGTATGCCGCCACGCTCTCCGGAAATGAGCGTGTAGCGAAGCCCCCCACAGAGGAAAGGTAGAGCCGAGCCGACCTTTCTGGAATCGTGGACAGCCCCAGTTGTGCTGGGCCACGTGAGCGAGTGCCACGGAAGCCCACAGAAGCTGGTGCCCTCAAGCACGTGGCACGTTTTTCATGCCTCAAGCACATGGCATGCACGCCCGGATCTGGAAGGGACGTCTGCCCAGAAGAACCCAGTCATGAAGACGCATTAAATCAGCGCACCCCCGTGCCCACGGTAAGCCCGTCCAGCACCGCCGGTGCACGAAGCGAGGCGACAGGGAGAAGAACCGGTGGGTGCCCGACCCTGACGGCTGAAGAGGCACTTTCCTGAGGGAAGCCCCGGAAAAGGCTCGATCTTATGCTCAACTTGCACCATTAAATACAATCATTTTAAAATTCACCATAACGTGAATTGCAACAGAGGCAGGCCACCACGGGGTGACAGGCTGGCCTTCCTTGATCTTTGCGAAGCCTTTCCTTTATGAGACCAGAGGGCTGCACCCACCCCCCCCATGCCCCACACCCAGCTGGACAGATGGACACCCGAGGGACGTGTCCGCCAGAATCACAGAGGCCCCCGCATCTCTGCACGGAGCAGCAGTCCCGAGGGAGGAGGGCAGGATTTTCCCCCGGGGGCAGAATCTCTCGTGTTCTCTTCATCTTTTATGATTTTACAGCTCTGACTTCTGGGGCTGTGTGTTACTGATCGATAAACACGAGATGTTTTTATTCACCTCTTATGTAAGATGGAGAAGAGATAAAAGTTTAACTGTGTTTACCAGAATCATTGCAGTTGATCAGAAACAGGGAGCAGAGCGGTGACAGGAGGGAAGCCCAGCACTGACATCCAGAGAGGGGCTCACATACCACTCATGTCGGCCTCTCGGGGACAAAGATAGTCCCACAGACCCCAGACCTCGAACACACATCTCTTCCCTCCCAGTCCTGGAGGCTAGAGATCCACGCATGGCATGGGATCCACACGTGGCAAGAGAGCCACATGCAGCACAGCCGGTTCCCCTGATGCCTCCCCTAGGCATGTCCACGGCCGTCTCCTCCCCACGTCCACGACTCGCCCCTCCGCGTGCCTCTGTGTCCTGATCCCCTCTTCGTCTCAGGACGCCAGTCCTGTGGGGTTCCTCCGGCCCCATCACCTCCATCGAGACCCCAGTTCCACAAACAGCCACATTCTGAGAGTTCTGGGGCTCAGAATCTACCTGTGGATCTGGGGGCAGGGCACCTGCCGCCCATGGCACCCACCCTCACAGTCTGACGGGGCCAGTGGAGAACACAGGTCAACACGGGACATTCCTACAAGTCCGGCGGGAGCGGGGTCCTCTAGGCCGGGCTGGGAGGGCTGCCACAGGAGCAGGTGACTCGGCCTCCGTCCAGTCTGCCCACAGCACTCCTCTGGTTGGGGGCGCACCAGCGAGGGCAGGGAGGCCCAGAGGCAGATCTCCACGGCGCCCAGACAAGGACAGCAGCAGTGCAGAGAGACGGTTCCATGAAATGCTGACGGCCCAGACCCCATTAATTTACTCGCCTCCTTTGAGCTCTCCCAGGGGGCAGGACAATCCAAGTCACCCGAGTAGCCCCAGGAGAAAACATGCCCCCACCAGTCCAGCTAAACCCCTCTCCAGGGCCTGCCTGCCGCACAGGGGTGCGGAGGGTGGGGAACTCACCGAGTCCTTTCATTCAGTCTTCACGTTAGCAAGCAGCTACTGAAGGTTGCGTTTTTTACTTCCAAAAAGCAAGAAAGGTAAGACCCAGGTTTGTCGGGTTTGTCGGGCCCAGGTTTGTCCCAGCTCCGCGGGCCCTCAGGGTCAGCCCCCCAACAAGCTCTACGATTCTAGTAACTTCTAGAGCTTAGGACACAGCTGCACACCTACCCCAGATGGGGCCCTGTTCACACATGCACGCTGGTAGGTGGCTTCCTGACCCAACAGGGCATGAGGTGCGGCAAACGCTTGTCAACACTCGCACAGCGTGGAAAAGAAGTAAATTGAGAAAATCTCTGAATTCGCCTGGTTACCAATATTTATCCGAGACCAGAAATCTGTGAGTCCACTACGGGAACAGTGTCCCAATCGTGCTTCTCCAGGAGGTGGGGAAGGGCCACCTGGACCCACGGTGGGATGCTTGCTCAGTGGCCAGCTCGCACTCCTGTACCTCAGCCTGTCAGACCAGATCAGGCCAAGTGGGGAGGCCGGGCACCTTCTTGAGGGTCTCACTTTCCAGGCGAGGAAGCTGGGGGCCTCAGAGATGAAATGTCATGTGCGGGACCCCTGGAAATTAGGACCAGAACGGAGCCCACAGACCCCTGGGGCCAGTACCCACTAGATTCCTGGGTCCTATCTTTATGAAAAGAGGAAAAGAAGATGGCATGTGATAGCTTCTTAAGATGCTGGTGGTTTGCCAAAGAACCAGAAGAAAATCTCATAAATATAACTTAATTGTAGAAAGACAAAATATATATTTTTGTAAAATTTAAGAAGCTTTTTAAAAACTGCTTTTACTTTTCTGGTCATTCAAAACAGCCAAGTCCGAGACATAAGCACACCAAATTCCCAGAACCCTTTCGACCAAGAAAAATCCAGGTCTCAAACCCAAGCCACTCCTCACCAGTGTCGCTGTGGCAGACCTGCGGACGCACCTGAGTGACGGGGAATCTGTCACAATGACAGCACCCATATTGGTGAATACTTTCATTTGAACTAATCAGAAGAAACCAACAGTCACCCCCACACTAACGCCTGGGAGCTCTTTCCAAAGCTTTTTTTTTTTTAATAAAGATTTTATTTATTCATTCGACAGAGAGAGATCACAAGTAGGCAGAGAGGCAGGCAGAGAGAGAGAGGAGGAAGCAGGCTCCCCACCAAGGAGAGAGCCCGATGCATGACTCGATCCCAGGACCCTGGGATCATGACTTGAGCTGAAGGCAGAGGCTTTAACCCACTGAGCCACCCAGGCGCCCCTCCAAAGCTTTGCCTGGGACGAGAGAAGCTGGTTGTGTCACCCATGGCCCTTTGGCTAGTGACTCGGCGGTGCCCCCACCAGAGGGAAGACCAGAAGGCGGGCTGGCGCCCAGGAGACGTGTCCTTTGCCATGTCCCAGCAGGGCAGTGGTGGCAGCTCTCATCTGTCCCCTTGCAAACCCCAAGGCAGTGAGGATACCACTGACGTCAGAGCAAGAAGACATGGGAACTCTGACGCCCGGTATCCACCTGCTTCAAGGGCAAAGCCACAAGCCTCAGCAGGGGCAGGCAGTGAGGGTCCCTGGTGGCGCACTGAGGCGTGGGGCACACGGTCCCCCACCTGCATGGTCACGCCCAACTGTCCACGGTCAAAATCATCAGCCTGTATTTATGACACCAGACTTCCCTAACCGTGTGCTTATTTCAAACAAAAATTTACTTTTTAGGGTACCTGGGGGGCTCGGTCGGTTAAGCGTCTGCCTTCGGCTCAGGTCATGATCCTAGGGTCCTGGGATGAGCCCCACATCAGGCTCCTTGCTCAGCAGGGAGCCTGCTTCCCGCTCTCTCACTCACCCCTGCCTGTGTTCTCTTTCTCTCTCTCAAATAAGTAAATAAAATCTTAACAAAATATTTTTTAAAAATTTACTTTAGATACAACACACACATAGTTTTTCAAAAGCACCGGGTGAGCTGGATAGCACTGAAAAGTCCCTGGACTTTGCCTCAGAGGCACACCCTGTGTCCCCTGTCCCCCCTCCATGCCCTCTCCCAGCGACCTGACAGGGTCAGATGGCCCTTTCTCTGCTCAGTCTAACCCCTCCCTCTTCTACTTCCACCAAGCCCCGCCCCACCAGCCCCGCCCCACCAGCCCCGCCCCTGTTGAGCCCCGCCCTTGCCAAAGCCACGCCCCATACTTTCCAGGAACAACCCTGTGGCAGGATGTCTTGGCAGACACGGAGATGGGGGAAAACACCCCCGGCCCAGGCTGAGACGCCCACCCCAGACCCAGTAAATTGCAGCCACTGGGCGCAAGGTGCAGGGGCCAGGAGAGACAACGTAGGGGGCCAAACATTCCTACAAAACACAAGTTTTGCGGCACATCCCGCAGCAGTCCGTTTTTAACACCGTCCTCCTTGCTACGAAAAGGAGAGAAGACACAAACATGCCGCAGGCCTCTAAGGAAGGAAATGGTACGTTCCCAGCAGGGCTGCTGAACGGAACGCCCCCAGAAAAGCACTGTCCACAGTGTCTAAGAATAACATAACGGACAGTTTGGTTTTCACAAACTGTCCCCTGACCCTGGGAAGGGCACATGACAAATTCTGACAGCTTGCGACTTATCACCAGGCCTGAAAAAGGAAACACTCAGCTCTGGATTCTGGGTGGCACAGAGGCAGCCGGCCCAGTCGGAACCCAGAAGCGGACACCATGGGTTCGCTCCATCGGAAGCTCAGCTTCCATTCGTGCTTACAAAGTCCCACTGCAGCCAGGATCCTGGGGGGACGCCCGAAACCGGCCTGCAGCCCCGGCCCCATCTACCGAGGTCTGCCTGGAAATGCAGGGGTGACTCCCTGCTGCCCCTCCGTGGGGCCCCCTGCTCTCCTGGGGAGCACAGAGCTTTCCAACAGGCCCCCCAGTCAACACCTGCCACACGCCTTTTAAACATCCAGAAAAAGCCTCTAAGAGGACAGAAAGTGACATAAAGGCTTTGGAATCAGCATTTTGATCCCACAGCCCGTGCTGGTCACTCCGGCATCCTGTCCTCCCTGGCCCCCCACGAAGCTGCAGCCCGGGGTACCTTCCTGCAAAAAATGGCTCAGCAGGCCCCGCAGCGTGAGGCCCAGGGGACACCTGCGGGGTTTGGAGCCAGATGTGCAGAGACACAGGCCCTGTGAGCCACGCTCAGCCTGCAGGAAAACGGCAGGTCAGTGCTTCCCGGATCCCTGCTCGAAATGAAGAGCATTCCAAGATGAGAAGCAAACACAGAGTGAAATGGAAGCTGCATTCTACAAACTGAAACGTGGTGGTGGAGACTCCAATGCTGTTACAGGGCCGCCATCCTGCCCCTGAAAGTGGGCAGAAGGAGGTTTCACTCCAAAAACCTGTCCTCCGGAGTCACCGCCAGGAGAAAGCCGGCACCGGGACTGGCAATGCCCCAGTCCGGCTGCAACGTGAGTGATTTCCCACGGGAGGCAGGAACAGGCCACAGGCCCCACAAACGTGCGGACTCACACCACGGCCACCCGAGGCGGGGGCAGCAGGCACGGTCCTGACCCCACCGTCTGTCCTTGAGGGCCTGACCCTGGCTGTCCGGGGACACATGTGGTCTGACAGCAGGGGACGGCGTCCGGGGGTGACCACCAAGCAGAGGGCAGCCGCAGGTGGGAGTGAACACCGTGAGGACCAAGCTGCAGGTCCCCCAAGGCCAGCAGCACGTCCCTCCCGTGGGGGATGGAGGAGGCAGGGAAGTCACCAGCAGGGGTGCGTTCCGCTCCTGGGCGGGACCCGGGGCTTGGTTAACGAAGGAGTGGGCAGCGGAGAGGTGACTCGGAGAAGGGACCTCGTCTCTTGGATGGACTGTGTGGTCTGTGGCCTGGAGCTGGAGCGCAGCCCCCAGCAGGGACAAGGAAGTCCCCGAAATCCGCCTGCACAGAGTCCACACTGCCGGGCGCCAGCACAGACCACACGGGCTCCCAGCAACAGCAGCAGTGAGCACCTGGCCAGCGATCCCAAGAAGGAGCACCCACCATGGTGTCCAGGGAGCACGAAAAGACCCCAGGGGGAGCAAGGACGCCAGCCCAGCACGCGCTCCCTGACACCAGCGCCCGTGTATGCCTCGTCCACCAGGACCCGGCAGCCGAGGCTGGGACAGGGCGGGAACATGGCACATGACCACAGGCGTCTGCAGATTCCAACAGGTGCGCCTGCGGCCTGAGGGCAGGAGAGCGAGGAGTCCGGGAGAAGAGCGTTCGGGCAAGCAGCAGGAGCGCCAGGTGCGGGCAGGCCGGCGAGGGTGTGGGGCGCCCCGCAGCTGGGAGGGCCCTGCCGGACGCACAATGCAGGCATTTTCTGAACGGCTCGGAATGTGCACGTTGCCGGGTAAAAGACGGCACTGTGTCCAGACGAGGAAGTCGTGAACGGAGCCCTTAGCTCACAGCGAGGGTGAATGAAGAATGCAGAGTTAGTGCCTTCTAGAAAGAAGTCAGGGCTGCTGTCGACACAGGCAAGCGGCAAGCTGCCCAAGTCCCGAGCTGTCTGTGGAGGGGACACGGCTTCTATGACAGAAGTGATGACAGGTGACCCGGAGTGCACGGGAGCCACACGCGGCAGTACAAGGGTATGCGAGCTGGTCCACAGCACGTGGGCAGCCTAGAAGGAGTCACCGGGTCCCCCCAGCGGGGAGGTCAGCAGGTCGGAAAGCAGAGCCCGCACAGAGAGGCAGGGGGATCATGCTGCCATGCCACTGGCTGTCGCTGTGGGACCGCACCCCAGGGGACCACCCAAGAGGACCACCAAAGTCCTCCCTGGGATGAGCCTGGGCTGCAGCCAGCACGTACCAAGGCAGGATGCCAGGGACACAGGGAATATGATGGCCAGACAAGTGGGAGTCTGGGAGCCCCTGGGAGGAGCCCCGGAGCCAGCCAGAGTCAAGGCAGCAGGGCCAGGCTCCGCTAACCTTATAGAAGCTCTCGCAGGTTGGACCCAGGCTGCGTGAGGGGCACGAGCGAAGCCAATTAAATGGGATTTGTGTGCTCAGCAGGGAAGAGCCCATTCTCAGGAAGAGAACGTGGAGAGTGCACCATCCTTTCCTGTCGTTTAAACACAGCTGGGTTAGCAGAATAAGGATGCTGACGGCAGAGAAAACCGTCTCCAGGGACAGGCGCCGCTCCAAGTTACCCCAAGCACTCCGACGGGACACACTCCCTCTAGAAGCCCCGGGGCCCCGCTCCCTCCAGCTGCTGAACCCGGTTCTCAAAGCTTCACAGGGAATGTCCACATTCTGATTGCGAAGAGAAAGAGAGGAAGGCCCGAGCGTCTGTGGCTACCACAGGGCAGTCACGCTCGGACCCCGGTGTCCTTGCCCCACGGTCTCACGGGGTGCTTCCCACAGCTGTGCCTAGAAAGGTCCACGGCCTCCTTCTGCTGTCCCAGAAGGAGGGCAGACATGAGGAAAGGAGTCCCCCCAGTGCAGAGTTTCAGGGAGCAGTGATTCTCATCACTAACACTTGAGAGAGAAAAATGACATACCAACTGCTCCTTCTCGGTTTTGTCCACATTCAAACCCGGCCCCAGGGCAGCCCGACCTTGATGTCCCGTCTCCCACCCTGCACCGGGCACCTGCACACCCCTGCAAGCCGGCCTGCTTGGACGGACCCGCATGTCCCCAGCTCGGGCTCAGGTGCATGGACGACCCGAGGAACCGTGTGGGATCCCCTCCACGGAAGGTCCCCTTCACACTAGGGGAGTCCAGGAACACCCTGGAATTAATTTGCTAAAAATACGTCAAACCATGAGCACTACCATTCCTCCCACCACGTCCCGCAGACACAAGGGACAAAAGGCAGCGGCAAAGCTGTCACACGGTCCTCCACCAGGCGGGGTCTACAAAGGATCATAACACAGCACGGACCAAATGTGACACGGTGGGAAAGAACGTTCTCGGGGGAACCTTCCAGAAGGCACAAGTTTAAGTCACCGCACCACACCAAGCACGGATTCCCGTACTTTTGTGATGAATTAAAACCATGAAACAGGCTCTCACGGAGCTGACGGCAGAGTCTGAGCTGGGGCTTGTGAGCAAAACCGGGAACCGAGGCAGGAGCAGGAGCAGGAGCCTCACCACAGGCTCGTGCCCGCGATGCTGGCGTCCATCACAAACCAAGTCGTCCCCCAAGGCCCAGAGCCTCACTACCAGCCAAGTTCCGGAGATGCGCCCCCAGCTCTGCCGGCATCTCCCAAGGAGTTCTGAGAAGCCTGAGTGATGCCAAGAAGCTGCGGGTCACTCGGGGGACAAAGGACCCGGGAGGGGCTGGCGGGTCCCCAGGCCCTCGCGCATCCTTCCTGGTGCAGACCCAGACACTGCAGAGGTGGGCCATGGGCTCCGGCCAGAGAAGAACAGGAGGGCACGAGCTGGGGGGTCTGGAGGCTTCAGAACAGGGGTGTCAGGCACACGGGCCAGCACAGAGCACGAAGCACGCACAGAGCTGGGGACTCTGAAACCCGACGCCCTGACCGCTGGGACACGGGGGCTGGATGGAAGCAGGGAGGGGCTGACGAACCACACCTGGGGCACACCAGAGAAGAGAGCTGTCTGGAGATCCAGGACACCGGCAGACGAAGCTCCTGGCTAAAGCTCCTCACTTACGCCAGTGGCACCGGCTGTACCCTGGACCCACATCCGTGGTGGTTTCTGAGGACCCCGCAGGCTCGGGGCCTCGTGGCAGAGGGGCCACCTAGCAAACGCAGTCTTTGGCAGGTCACTGCAGCTCCTGAACCACAGTCAGAACTCAGGGGCCACCGGTGCATGAGGCCAGCAGAGACAGTGGCAGGAGGGGGCCACCACTGCCTGGGTTCCAGACGTGGGAGGCTCTGGAGGAAGGGCGGTTGGGAAGGGCCGCGCCTCAACCTTCAGAGAGAGGAACAGTGTGCCGGTCACAGCTCGCGGCTTCTGTTGAGAGGCTGGAAGCCTCCCAGCCTGGCCACCACATGACAGCTACATGGGGACAAGGCACAGAGGTCCCTGAAGCCGCCCAGGGCTCCCTCCTCTCCCAAAGGGGGCTCCCACCTCACCAAGGGGGCCAGCCGTGGGGTCCCATCAAAGCACATCCAGAAAAGAGAAGAAGCGAGCTGGACATCTATGTTATGCAAGGGACAAAGGGGCCTGAAGACAGAGAGCCCTGGCTTTGGAGACACATGGCAGGGGGCTCACGTGAGCCCAGCATGGGGACCCTCCATGAGATGACTGCTCCCTACCGCCACGTGTGGGCTCCAGCCCCACCAACTCACTGCGCTATCCCAATGCGGGGCCTTACGTTTGCAGAACAACAGAACAGCACATTCTGTGTGGCGGTCGGCATACCAGGTGCTCCTGACCGACGGCTCCCGTAAGAGCAGTGTGTGGTCCGGGCGGACGGGGAAGGGACCCGTGCCTGGGCCGTGGGGCGGACGGCGTGGATTCCCACCTCCGCAGAGCTCCCACCCACTTGCCAAAGTGCACCGGGACCCCACCTCTGCCATACTTGGGGGGGTCCCACCTGGACCCCATCACCAGCCTCCCGACAATGGCTTTCTCCTCCTTCCCGTGCCTCATGCCCGTGAGTTAGCCAGCGGCCAGAAAAAACCAGCTCACACCGCCCAGGCGGCTCCCAAGGCTCCAGAAAACAGCACAGCCTCCCACCGAGCAAAGTATTTGCAACCCCAATACTCCCCAGCCATTAAACCTAAATTATTTGCCTTCCCTAAAACCTAAATAATCAAGATTACCACAATTAACAGCTAAGCGCAAGCTGTCTTCATGTCAGACTGTGGACCGATCGCTCACCCATTGGGCACAGAGAGAAACCACAGCCCCGGGAGGCTTGTCCCAGCGGACAAGCCCCCACTGGGACATGGGATCACAGCCCACGTCTCTGCCTCTCTGTGCCCTCTGAGCCCAAGACCTCGCCAGAGGGGCCGTACTGCCCGTCGGCCAGGAAGACCGCGATCTCAGTTCATGGCGGCTGCAGTCGAGGTCCCCGCTCCGCCTCGGCCTCCCTGCCTGAGCCCCCAGCCCCCAGCTCGGCCCCAGCTCTGCAGGACGGCTCTGCCCTTGGTGAACCCGGTACAGTGGGCTTCACCGCACACTCACACACTCGGCCTCTGTCACTCCTTCCGCGTCCCCACCACGTCTGCAGACGTCACAGAAGGAACCCACAGCTCGTGCCTTCCCCAAGCCAGTAAGCGGTCGGGCCAGGTCGGACGTTAGGCTAAAGCCTGTGCTCTGAACCGAAGCATCGCGGTTGTCTGCGAGGGAGACAACGGGCCTGCGGCAGCCTGCGTGTCACACACGCTCGCGCTGAGCAAGGACCCACGCTGTTGGCAAGAGCCGCGTCGCAGCTCCTGGCAGGCGGAGCGGCCGCGCTTGTCTCCAGCGGCGGCTGGGAACGTACGGCCGCTCTGCGCCCCGTGGTGACGGTGTTACGGTTCTGGAATCAGAAGGGGCTTTGTTACTGCTGGTGGCGTTGCCTCCTGCCACTCAAAGCTGGGTTATCGAGAAAAATGAGTGCGGATACATTTCCCCCAGCCCCGATCCACTGAGAGAAAATGCTTATCTACCTCTTAGCAAAATGCCAATCACTGTGGCCAGAAACGCCATCATCGGTGATAGCTAAGACTTCTGGAATATTCCTGGAGCCAAAGAATTCAATCCTCCAAGGAGCCAGCCCCGGGCCGCCTTCAAGACGCGGTGCCGACAGCGGGGGAGGGGCGCTCAGTGCTCCGCTGCCAACCAGCAGTGGTGGGGCTGGCCATACGGCCCTGCACATCTCAACCCTCCCAGCGTGTGGGAAGGGGGCCCTCCGGGAACCCCGGACAACGCGTGTGCTCTGACACGTCACTCGGAAGCACACAGCACACACGGGAGAGCAGCACATTTGCAGACAAAGCCAAGGCTGGAAACGAGCACCCCAGTGTGTGCCCCAGCAAGGAACACCTGGCCTCGGCCAGGAAGGGGCCCCTGCGGAGCGAGACCAGAAGGGAAGCAGATACGCCCCGAGGCCCCACCACAGGCGCCTGTTCCTGAAACCGCTCGCACCCACATCCGCGACATCTCGGAGCGGGGGATCGGGGGATCGCGGCTTCGGAGGCCACGGCAGGGGTGCTACTGGCCACGGGGCGGGGTGACGGAGCAGCACACGGCTCTGTGCCTCGCTCTCCGCTTCTCCTGCGTTCCAAATCCCCCATCGTGGAAAGTTTACAAAGAAAAGGTATTTAATCTCTTTCTTGAAAAAACACAAAGGGCCAGAGTGGCCCGGAGCTCTTGCCGACTGTGTGTGTGTGTGTGTGTGCATATGAGTGAACAGATGTCTGCGTGAATGTGTGCGTGTGAAGTGTGCGAGTGCAAATGTGTGAATTGTGTGCATGTGTACATGCGTGCCCCCGTGCGTGTGAACTGTGTGCACATGTGCGTGTGCGTGTGCTCCCGTGTGGGTGTGCGCTGTGCGTGTGCTCCCGCGTGTGTGTGCGTGTGCTCCCGCGTGGGTGTGCACTGTGCATGTGCGTGTGCGTGTGCTCCCGCGTGGGTGTGCACTGCGTGTGCTCCCGCACAAGTGTGAATTGCCATGTGTGAGTGCGTGTGCGTGCTTGTGTTCCTGCATGTGTGTGACCGTGCATGCACGTGTGCGTGTGCGCGTGTGGCAGGGAGGGAGAAGGGATTCGGGATCCCACACACAGAACTCATCGCAAGAAGCCAGCCCACGGCGAACGCAGCAAGCTTCCAGTGCACACTTCTGCACACACTCTCTAAAACCCCATCTCCCTGGGCCTCCAGCCACGGGGGCGGCCTGCGGGATACGTGAGAGGCTCCCACCGAGGCAGGACCGGCCAGTCAGAGGGGACGACGCATGCGCTCCTGGAAAATGTGGGAGGTGCAGATGTGTGACCCGGGCAGAAACCCAGGCCTCCGTCCCAGGGTGCCCACAGCTGGACGCGCCAGCTCCAGGCCTCCTCGCTGCCCTACTCGTCCAAGTCCTAACCTGACCAAGCAGCCCAGCCCTCCAGCGCTTCAGGGGCCCTCAGCAATGCAGCCCCTCCAAGGAACTCGAAAACCAGAGCAACCTTCCCCAAGTCAGGCCTCGACTTCCCTGACAGCCTGACCACCTCACCAACCCAAGAAAACTGCCCTAAAGAAGCCCCCAAATCCTCAAGTCCAGGTACACGCCCCAAGCCCTGTGCCTACTCCACCCCAGTGCCACGGTGCAATCGTGAGAGAGAAGGGGCATCTGCTGGGGGGCGAGGGGAGGGCCAATCACCAAATTCTTATCTGAAACCAGATTCTTAGCGTCCCCTTCCACAGTTAGGAGCACAGAACCACAGCGCTACAGCTCCCTCCCGAGATGACACGTATGCGTCCTGCCAAGGCGTCTGGCAGCCCCCTTCTCCAGCGTTCCGCGCCCGTGGCCGCTGGCCAAGGCGGCAGAGGCCACTGCGGGGTGCGGCCCTCGGGAAGCAGCAGCTTACCTCGGCTTCACATGGCTTGTGGCAGGAGCACTCGCAGGCTGGAAGAGAGAGAAAGAAGGGGTGTGCATTCAGCAGCCTCAGCAGCAACACGTCTCCCACCTGCAAACCGCCCGCCCTCAAAGATCGGGGCAGAGGGAGGTCTGCCCTCGCCACGCGGGGCCGGCTTCAGCGGCATGCGGGGTGCACCCGGCGGGCAAGGCCCCGGCCGGCCCCCGCGGTTGGCAGCGCCGGGAAGACGCCACACCACAACCATGGGCTCTCCTGGGACCCGGAGGAGAGCCGTGCGGACTCCCAGCCGTGCGGAGCCTCCATGTCGGCCTGGGAATCACGGCTTCTCCCCCAAAGAGGGACGGGAAACCCCTGCCCCACCCCCCGGCCTCAGGACTGGTGCCTTTCAACCAGAACCAAGCTGCCCATCCAGCACCACACGCCGCGCGCTTCCGGACGGCCTGGGAACGGACTGTCAGAATAAATCCACATCTAAATTCCCACAGAGGAGGCCCTGCACCCGGGCCATTGTGCGAGCGCAGAGACGTGCGTCCCTTTAGAGGCCCAGACAGCGCAGAATTAGAGCCAGAACCAATGGGGATTTCACAGACCCGCCCTTGGGAGGCTGCGGCTGGGCTGCCTGCCAGGGAGCACCCCCTAGGCCCCCACCCTGTGGGTCGGGCCTGCGGGCCTGCCCCGGCCACCGCCAGATGCCAGCATAGAGAAGGCAGGGGTGCAGCTGGGGCATGGGGAAGGGAAGCTGGGCAGGGCGTGTAGGGGTGGGGCCTTCACAGCCCTCCACAGCCATGCAGCCCAGGGAAGGGCCAGTGACCTCTCTGGACCTCAGCTTCCTCTCTCAGCACGACTGTGATACCATCAAGGGACCCTGGTCGGAGACGACAAACATGATACCAGTACACACAAGCAGGGTCCTTGAAGAACAAGGCCTCGGGGGGGCAGGAGCCGGGCCCCAAATATGGCTCAGCACTTGGAAGCCCAGAGGTTACCCCCCACCCTCCAACACACACACCATCCCTTTCCTTCCTAGAGCTGGGGATGGGAACGCTGAACTCCTAAAGGTCCTGCAGGACTGAAGAAGGATAAAGCAGGCAAGTAACCTGGTCGCCGGCTGGCGGTCACGGGAACTCCAGCAGAGACCAGCCCGCAGTGCTATCTTTGCGAGATCTATTTTCCCAATGGTCTTTCTATGCCTCCGAGGTCTGGGAGATTATGCACAAAGACAAAGGTTTACTCTGCGTCTCCAAATGGGTGCACTGCACAAAGGCGATGAGTGATTTTCTAATCTAAACAGACTTGCCTTGAATAAAAAGGGCTTCCACGCCAGCCTAGAAACGTAGACAGAAGCACAGCCGGGTCTGGAGGCCAGCGCGAGATCCCGAGGGAGCGAGGACATCATCAGAGGCCTGGCCTCCAAGTAAGTGAGAATTAGCAGAAATACAGGGAAATAATTTCCCTGGCCCCAAAGGATGCTCAGCACACATGCTGAGTCAGGCAGGCGGCCGGTCTACTGGCAGCCTGGGACGGGGGCACGACTCTCACAGACCCCAAGATGGCCTGAGTGACCCGTGGACCCATGCTCATGTGCAGTCCCTCCCACGGTGGCTCACAGCTGGTCGACGGATGAGGCAGAGCACAGGGCTTACAGACTCCACCCGGAGTCTCAAGCCAGTCCTGCTGAGAACAGCCAGGTGCCGGAGCAGCCCCCTGGAGAGGCCCCCATGGGGAGCACCGGCGTGCGGCCAGCTGGGGAGGGGTGCTCTGGCCCCGGTTGCGCCTTCAGATGCTGCAGCCTCTCAAAAGTCCCTGGGCCACACTGCCCAGCCGCGAGACTCCCAGACGCCTGCCCCACAGAGGCAGGGAGAGGGGGTGAGTGCCGCCGCCAGGCAGGGCACCAGCTTCCGGAGTAATCCATCTGCAGCAGGAGATACTCACTGTGATGGGCCAGAAAGGGCTCTGGTCAGTGGCAAGGTGACAAGTGGTGTGACACACCCATGGTGGACGGCCAACTCTGCCATAAGAGAGCCCACGGCCAGCGTAGGGCGAAGCCATTACTTTCACAAAGTTTAATCACAGTGACCTCGTGTAAACCAGCCAGGCTCTAGGGTGAACCCATTGTTTCCAGGAGGTAGTTGGCGATCCCTAAAGTTTTATGGACGGCCCCTGGGGTTTTCCTCAGAGTAGCGGCAATCTGGTGGACAACCTCTGGGGTTGTGCCTGGCCGTGTGCACGATGCTTTCCCGGGTGCTACTGCTTGGGGTCCTGTAACCACCCCCTCAAGTGAAACCCAGCTATGGTCCGTCTCCACCCAGCTCTCCACCCAGCCACACGTGGCCTTTCCAACACTTACAAATGCTTCAAGTGGGCAGAATCCAGGCCAGGTTTCCAATCCTCTCGCCTACAGACAAAATCAAGCTACCCAACACGGATCTCCCATGCCATCACCAGCAGCCCTGCCCCGTCCTCCCATCCCCTTGACCCAGAGCCTCACTCACACTATCTCCACGCACCTCCTTGGCTCTGCTCCACGGTCTCTGCCTAGAACTGCCCACACACCCTTCTGTATCAAGCTGACTTGTTTCTCTCTCCAAGACGAAAGGAGGCAGCCACCTTCTCCACCAGGAAGCCCTCCGTCACTCCTCTTAGGCTGGGCTATTGTGCTCCTGAAGCCCCCGGCCTTCCTCCCCAGCCTTCATCTCACTGCCCCTCACTTCATAAATCATCTCTGTGTCCTTCTCCCCCCACCAGACCAAGCTCATCCAGGACGGTGTCCTTTGCTGGGAAGCACTAGCCTCCTGTAAGAGTGGCAGGAATGGGGGGATGGCAGCAGACACGGGCGGAGTGCCCACCACGCGCCAGCTGTCCCATGGCAACACCTTCCATCACGTAGGCTGGCTGGATTTTCCCTGCACGCAGAGAAAGAGCCATAGACCTTCTGCATGTCTACCGACGGGAGCCTGGGGTCCTTCCATGACACCTCAGATCTTACCCGCCCTGGGTCTGCCTTCAGAATCAGGTGCACACGGGCAGGGGCCCTCCCTCTCTGACAGCCACGCCATGTGATACAGTCCCCAGGGAGAAGGGAGCCCATGGAAAGCACCAGAACTTCCCCCAACAAAGTTCATCCCCAAAACTGCATAAGCCCAAAGGGACACGTTTACTCCGACTGCCTGCTTCTCCCCAGCACGGGTGCTCGTGCCCTGTTGTTTCCTTCCAGTTTTCCTGAGTTGTAATTGACAAAATTGTATATATTTAAGGTGTACGACACGATGATTTGATACATGTCTACATTGTTAAATATTTGCCACAATCACGTTAATTATCACATCCAGCACTACCTGGATGTGTGAAGGAGAGAGAGCAAATGCCTAAGATCTATTCTCGTAGCAAATGTCGAGAATCCGGAGAAGTACCGCTCGCCAGTCATCACACCGCACAGTAGATCCCCTAACTTATCCTGCAACTGAAAGTTCGTGCCCTCAGACCAGCAACTTCCCATTTCCCCCACACTTAAACGTGAAAACCACCATGCTACTCTGTTTCTCTTGAATTTGAGGTATTTTTGGTTTTTGTTTTTGTTTTTAAGATTTCACATATACATGATACCATAAAGCGTTTGTCTTTTTCTGACCTATTTGACTTAGCAGTGTCCTCCAGGTTCATCCAAACTATCACAGACTCCAGGGTTTCCCTCTTATGTGGCAGAACAATTTTTCATCATTTATATGCCACATTTTCTTTATCCGTTCATCCATCAATGGACACTCAGATTGCTTCTACATCTTGGCTATTGTGAACAACATGAGAAAGAGAGGACAGATTTCGCTAATGATTTCCTTTCCTTCGAATACATATGCAGAAGTGGAATTACCAGATCATATGAAATTCTAGGTTTAAAGGTTTGAGGACCCTCCATACTGTTTTCTATGGTGGCTGCACCAGTCCACATTCCCACCAACAGTGCACAGCATTCCCTTTCTCCACAACCTCAGTGATACCTGTTATCTCTTATCTTTTTCATGACAGTCATTCTAACAGGCATGAGATGATAACTCGTGGTCATCTGCGTTTCCCTGATGAAAACTGAAGTTTAGCATCTTTTCATGTATCTGTTGGGCAACTGGATGTCTTCCTAGGGAAAGTGACATTCAGTTCCTTTGCCCATTTCCTAATCCCATTATTTAGTTCTCTACTATTGAGTTGTAGATGTTCTTCATTTATTTTGGATACTAATCCCTCATCAGACATAAGATTTGCAAATATCTTCTCCCATTCTGTAGGATGCCTTCCCATTTTGCTGATGATTTCTTTGGCTGTACAGAAGCTTTTGAGGTTCATACAGTCCTATTTGTTGATGTTTGCTTTTGGTGTCATATCCAGGAAATCGTTGCAAAGACCAACACCAAGGAGATTTTCCACTGTTTTCTTCAGATCCTTTTATGGGCTCAGGTCTTACATTTAAGTCTTTGATTCCAGCTCAAGTTAATTTTTCTGAGTGGTAAAGAGACAAGTGTAGCTTCATCATCGCCCATCTTCCCAGCACTGCTGCTGGAGAGATTATCCATCCCCATTATGGGTTCTTGGCAACTTTGTCAAAAATAGTTGATCAAACGTGTGCGGGTTCAATTCCAGCTTCCCGATACTGTTCCATTGGTCTATGTGCCTATTTTTATGTCCGAACCACACTGTTCCAATCACTACAGCTTTGTAATATAGTTTGAAATCAGGTGTGTAAAACCTCCAACTCCATTCTTTCTCAACAGTGCTTTGGCTATTTGGGGTCTTTTGTGATCTCAATCTGAATTCTAGGGTTGTTTCTATTTCTATAAGAAATGCCATTGGAAGTTTGATAGAGATTGTGTTGAATTTGCTAATTACCTTGGGTTGCATGGCCATTTCAACAATATTGATTCTTCCAACGCAACAACCTGGGATGGCTTTCCATCTGTCTGTATGCTCCTCCGAGTCTTACAGTTTCCAGAGTACAGGTCTTTTACTTTACTGATTCAACTTATTCCTAAGTATTTTAATGTTTTTGATGCCCCTGGAAATTAGGTTCTGTTCTTAATCTCTCTCTCGGATAGTTCACTGTTAGTGTTCAGAAACAACCAATTTTTATGTCGACGTTCTCTCCTGCCACTTTACCCTATTCACTTATTAGTTCTAACAGTTTTTTTGGCGGACTCTCCAGGGTTTTATTCGGTATTTGTTTCTAATACTGGACTTTTATAAATTCTAGGCAACATTCAGTTGTATGAACAGTCCTGAATTACTGCGTTAAGAAAAATCATTTTTAAAAACTCCAGTGGTCCCTATAAGGAGCAGAATCTCTGTGGGTTTTAAGAGAATCTCTGCCCCATTCCCAGATGAAAATCAACATGTTCATCTCAACCTTTCCGGGCCCGTCACTACATCATTTTCTAAGGCCATGACTCTGCCTCCTGAAACCATGACTGACAGTTCTAAATGTAGACGTTATCAAATACAAGCGTTACACAAATATCTTCATTGTAGTTTTCCTGGCATCCCATTACTTCCACTTACAAGAAAATGAAATGAATCCCATTGATCCTAAATGCAAAAATGTCCCTTTCACTAAAAAACAACAACACACACTTGCCTCATTACTCTCATGGCCTTTTGCTCTGTTGCGGCCCTTGTCCAATTTCTTCCTGCTGAAAGCATCAGCATATCCTCCAGGCTGAAGTGCAGAGGCCCGACACCCTGGGGCTCAGTTTCCTCACCTGAGACACAGGTGGTCAGGACAGTAGAACGCACTGTGCAGAACAGCGCCAGCTGGGAGCTCCTCGGATGCACTGAGCGCAACTGCTTCTATTACTGTTCCTGGTCCAGAGCCACACAAATGCACCAGCTCTGTTCTCCACACACCTCCTCTTTGTGTCTTCTCTGCAGTTCAATGTCCCTCACTTCTGGCTGCTGAGCACCCAGTAAACATCAAGGGCGGAATCTTCCACCCAAGGCCAAACTCACGGGCCACTGGGACATTCTTCCTGCTTCCACGGACCTCTCTTCACATAACCCTCATGTGACCCTGTATCCGTGTCACCCCGAACTCTCCTCCAGCAACTGCCCGAACACCCTCACAATACAGCGAGTGCCTACTCTCTTGGTTTTCCACTGGTTTGTGCCTCTGGGTCACAACCCATCACCACTTCGCACATGACCCAGGGAGACAACACACCCACACACGCAGCAAAAGACACCTAATGTCTCCTGAGAACCACCACATGCTCAGTACATAGTCTCAGGACACACTGCTTAGCCAGTATTCTTTTCTCACATTTTTACGATTCCATGAGACCAGCTGGGACATGCGCACTGAGAGTTCCTCTGCGTGGTGGAGCTTGGGAGAAGCGCTTGTGTGGGTGGAGGCTGGCAGCTGACCGAGCTGCCTTCTCAGGAAACACCACTTTTGTCTGAAAGAACGCCAGGCAAACTCCTCAGTCTCACCAGTGAACAAAGCGCGCCTGCCGTGGGGAGGAAAACAACGGACAGACAGCATTTGGCCAATGACGAAATTTGAAATTTCGAGTGAAAATTACAATTTGGGGAGACATGCATCCATGCCCATGAGCTTGACAAGTCCTTCACTTTTCTGATAGACTCGACACTGAAATGAACAAATAGGGGAAGGGGGGGCGGTTCTTGGTATTTTTTTTTAAAGATTTTATTTATTTACCTGACAGATAGAGACCACAAGTAGGCAGAGAGGCAGGCAGAGGGAGAGGAGGAAGCAGGCTCCCCGCTGAGCAGAGAGCCCGATGCGGGCCTTGATCCCAGGACCCCGGGATCACGACCTGAGCCAAAGGCAGAGGCTTTAACCCACTGAGCCACTCAGGCGCCCCGGTTCTTGGTATTTTATAACAAATGTGTTAACATCCAGAAAACTTTGCTGAACTCGTTGAACCAGCATTTTCCAAATGACCACCATATGGTGTCCCACAGTCACGCCTGGCTGTATACCTACACTCAAAGGGCCAGATAGGCTCATAGATCTTAACAGAACAGAGTAGGGAAAGTCACTGGCACAGTTCCAGATTCAACACTGAAACTAAGCTTTACGAAACATCACTTGGGTCTTGGTTTGGTACCCAAAGAGAATACCCACAGTAGTCTGAAAAGGTCTTCAAAATGCTTCCTTTTTCAAATATGTACCTGCACGAGGCTGGATCTCCCTCAAATACTTGAGCCGCAACACCATGTTTCTTTTGGTTCATTTTAGGTGTCAACTTCACTAGGCTACCAGATGCTCAGATATCTGGTCGCACGTATTTTTGAACATGTCTGGGTGTGTCTGGGAGGGTGTGTCTGGATGAGCTTAATATCTGAATCTGAAGCCGTAAGTGACAAAAACAGATTGCCCTCCCAGGCCAGGGTGGGCCTCATCTAATCCGGCGAGGAACCAAATACAACAAACGGCAGAGTAAGAAAGAATTCTTTCTGCATGACTTTCTTTGACCTGGGACATAGGTGTTCTCCTGCTTCTGAACTTGGACTCGGACTGGAGCTAAGCACCAGGTCTCCAGCTTGCCAAGTGCAGATCTTGGGCCTTCACAGTCTCCTTAACCATGTGAGCCAACTCCTTCTGAAAAATCCCATTGGTTCTGTTTCTCTGGAGAATCCTGCCTAATACAAGGTTGGAACAGGTTGAATGCAGAAGCAGATAGGAGGTTCTAGCCTCTCTATTAAATCATGCATAACAGAAGCACAAAATATACACAGATATATACATACCCGAAAACATCAGTCTTCTCCTATTACAGAATGAGAAGCAGAACAAAGTGATATCAAAGATTCCTTTCTGCCATGTAAAAAAAGAATTTACCAAAGCAATTTAAAAAAAAAAAAACAAAACTGTGGGGTGCCTGGGTGGCTCAGTTGGTTAAGCAACTGCCTTTGGCTCAGGTCATGATCCTGGAGTCCCAAGATTGAGTCCTGCATCAGGCTCCCTGCTCAGCAAGGAGTCTGCTTCTCTCTCTGACCCTCCCCCTTCTTGTGCTCTCTCTCTTTCTCTCTCTCTCTCAAATAAACAAATAAAATCTTTAAAAATAAAATAAAATAAATAAGATAAAATAAAATAAATTACATATCTCTAAATAAAATATTGGGTAGCTATTGAAACACTATGATTTCTAAAAATCTAACATGTGACAATACTTATAATAGGCAAGAGGAAGAGATATTAAGCTACATAAGTTAAAAAATACTCTGCAAAAACAGACACGACTAATGGGCTTATCCACATGTGAGCACCCTGGGCAGGACAGAGGTGTCACCCCAACTCGGGTAAACGAAAACAGACCTTCCCATACATGTCCCTGGAAAAACTAGCTAGCTCACGAAAAATAACAGAAATAGTGCAAATTCCAGATGAATCAACCATGAAACTGGATCAGAACTGGAAAACCAGAAGGAATATTAGAATAAAATACACAGAACATCATGGCCACAGAGAAGGGAAAGGGACTTAAATAACAATCAAACACAGAGATTAAATGAAGTAATGGGTAGGTCTGAACAAGCCATGCCTTAAAACTTCCCCGAGATAAACACTCCACAGACAGAACCAGGCAAACAACTGCCCGGAAGGTTTGCCGCACAGAAGGTCTAACACGGTAAGAAACTCACATGCCCATGGGTCAAAGTCCATCAAAGGTTGGCAAATGTTCTGCCCGATGTCACGGATAAAATGATTAATATTTATAAGATAATGAATTGTTTGAATTCAAGAAGGAAAGATAATAAATAATCTAATTTTTACAAAATATTTGTGGGCGCCTGGGTGGCTCAGTCGGTTAAGCGTCTGCCTTCAGACCAGGTCATGATCCCAGGGTCCTGGGATCAGGTCCTGCATCAGGCTCCTTGCTTCGCAGGGAGCCTGCTTCTTCCTCTCCCTCTCCCACTCCCCCTGCCTGTGTTCCCTCCTTCACTGTGTCTCTACCAAATAAATAAATAAAATATTTTAATAAATAAAATAAAATGAACACCACAGACACCACAGTGTCCACTTAGAGGCTCAACCTCAAGTAATAACCAGGTGAATGAAAAATACAATCAAGGGAGATACCACTGTTTTTGTGAGTCCATCGACTTGCAAAAATGGAAAGCCGCCAAGCAATAGGCGAGAGAGCGAGTGGAGCTCAAGGCCACAGGGTGAGGGTGGGAGCCCGTTCCCGCTCCACACTCAGCAGAGCCCTGCGTCCGAGAGGGCCCAGGGTCCGCGGTGCATGTGCTTCTCATAGGTCTTCCAGGCCTCGGTGACACACACATCCAGTCCTCCGGAGCGCTGTCTCCACCACCACACACCAGCTCCTGTGCCACACAGGGGTTTCCAAAGCCCGGGGTAAGAATCCTGGCTCCCGCCGCACCAGCCACGGTCCAGAGCATCTGGCTCTAAAGCACCAGACATTTTTACATGTTGTCTTGGAACTGCTATTCTTCCAAATGTCTGCAGGAGCCTCGGGAATCCAGGCCACTGTCTTACAGGCCCGTCGGAAGCTTTTATACAACACTCCGCACATATTTACCAAGGGAGAGATGAGCCCTTGCTTCCCGGCTTCTTGCCCATCTACACTCAAGTTCACCAGCTTCTCTGGGTTCCCAGTAACCGGCTACACAGACAGGAGGGGACCAGAGGCCCCAGCACAGGGCAGCCTGCCCTAACAGTCGCTGCTCAGCCATGCTGCTCTCTCAGTTGACTTGTTGGTCCTAACTGCCACCATGTCCTAGGGCTGTAACACAGCGTCTGGCACAAAGCAAGCACCTACCACGTGTACCTCCCGATCTGCCGTCTACCCAAGTCTTCATCAATAATCGCTTAGGATACTGTGGACCATGATGGCCTCACAGACAGGACTCCCCCTTCAGACTATGAGCCCCTCCCAGAGAGGATGTCCCCTTCAGACCGTGACAGGCCCCTCACAGATGGGTCTCCTTCCTCAGACTATGAGTGCCTCCTCACTGACAGACTCCTCCCTCAGACTGTTTGTTTACTGAAGGGGAAAAGTCATCACCAGATCTTCCTTACAAAACTCCCTCCTTCTACTTTCCGCTGGCCTCCTTGTTGCTCCCTTTCTCAACCTTCACCTCCTCAGGCTCCTCCCTGGAGGGTCCCTCAATGCAGCATTCCTTCATTCTCTGTCACTTTTCCATTCCAGTCTGTTCTATCCTATTTCACAATGAGATCCAAGCAAACCCTTTGCAACGGGATCACTTTTGCTCGGTCTGACCCTGCACCCTCCAAGACCATCCCCCTCTGGGGGCCAAAATCTCCCTGAACTCACATCTCTCAACACCGACTCAGTACCAGAACACCGAGATAACCTGCACCACAGCCTCCTGCTGCTTCACCTACAGTATGACCAGGTTGGGTTCATAAAAGCATCATCAGTGACAATTTGAAAGCATCATTACTTCAAACCACCCAAGGGAACCTGGTGGAGCAGTGAGAACAGATTACCACAGGGCCCTAACTGGTGGCAAGGGCACAGAGCTGGGGTGGCATCAGCAGGGTTCTGAGCGGCATGAGGTGAGCCACAAGCAGACACTTAACCATATCACCACCCTCACTGCCATCCTGGTCTTTTCCTGTAAGGTTCCAGAATCAGGGATAAGAAAGCCCCTATGCCAAGCATCCCAGCTTCATAAAAATGAAGCTTTTTCTCCTAATCTTGCTACATACGAAATATGAGGTAAATCAGGAGGTTAAATATGAAAGTAAGGGACTTGAAGGTCAAGAATGAGCCAGAAAAGGAATAGCACAAATAGGCGCATGAGTCACAGAACACACCCCCACCTTTCTCTACCATCACCATCACCACCAGCAGCACCTTCATCATATCGCTGTCAACACCACTACCACCAGC